>CM039595.1:57562056-57583667 GCA_022457205.1 Saccharum spontaneum
TGCAGGAAAGCCTTCTCAGTGATGTCAATCGCTTTGTGTGTGGTTGATAACCAATGGAGCAGTGGTCTAATGGTTGTGGGGATCTAAATCAGACTTGATTCAAAGCCTAGATCTAGAACGTCAAGTTCTCTACCAATCGAAGTTATCAATACGTATCAAAAGATCAAACAGCGTCTACATCAACAACAGGCTAATCTATACAATTGTCCTAATAGAAATCTCACTGCTCTCTCTCTCCTCGTGTGGAGCATGTGGTGCTGTGGGTGGAGGTAATCCACTGTGCCAGAAAAGACTAGTGACGTGGCTTCATAGTCATCAGTAACATCGAAAAAACATGTCACTTATATTGCATCTTTGATGTAAAAAATTAGCAACACTTATATTGTGTCAAATTTAGAAGTCAATGCTTACATATTTGTCGCTATTGTATATTTATCCTTGTTATCCCTTTTGTCGAACTCTCCCTTGCAGGACGCAGGTGTGAAGAGTGAATGTCGTTTCTCTCACTAGCTTGTTTCAATATTTTTGAAAGCAACTTGACATCACAGGATCCTATCTTACCTGTACATGATCGCTAACATGAATTAGTGCACAAATTTAGATACTGACCATGATCAGAACCTATAAATGCCATCTGTGTCTTTGTTGATGCAGTATAGTTGGAATTGATGTAGCCGATCTTAGTCTTCACCAGTTTCGAGGCTTGTTGTTCCTTGGTGATGAACTGTAGTTCTCTCTAGTGTCAGTTCCTGGACATCGGTAGACTACCTTCCTGATTCTTCAGAGCTCTAATAGATTGGTTTTTGTTTTGACTATAGAGAGTGATGTAGTGAACGTCTACGGGCATCAGCCCTTTATCTATATAGGTGCTGCGGGCCCAGGGGCTAGCTGAACCCTAGGAGGCTTAGGGTTGCTGCTGATTGCAGCAATGGGTTATTTCATAAAATATGCACTGTTAGGTGGACTTAATAATTATTGCCAAACTAATATGTTGGCCTGATATCACACTCCAACAAATATATTCATCCATAAGTATCTTTTCTTTTAGATAAGGAATTGAGTCCGGCTTCATCCCTTAGCACTAAGGGAACCAGACCACAATCATCCATAAATATCTAGTCTCAAATAATGTATAGAACTGAGAATTACCAGATGCAATTTAAATCGGCAAGAAACACCCCCCTGTAGATACGATTTAGTTGCTACGCTATTGGAAGTGTATCTGTATCCAAGACGATTCCACTACTAGACACAGTTGTTGATATGTTTAAAGAAAAACGTATCTATATATTGAGTGGTTCCTCTCGGAGATACGGTTGTTAGCACGTTTAAGAAAAAACATATCTACGTCTGGTGGTAGACACGAGTTTAAGTTACGTGTCAAATGTTATATGCACTTGTGTGTCAGTCATGCTCGTGCCTTCTCCCTCCCCTCACTCCCTTGATTTTCTCGGGTACCCGTTTCCTCTCGGAGAACTTCCGTTGTGGCGGCTGCCACGGCAGAGAGCAGATCGAAGCAGGATGAGGTCGTGGCGGCTAGATCCGAGCCCTGGTGCCGGCGGCCTGGACGGCGACTGCCCGAGTGCATGGGAGATCGGCGTCATCTGAACAGCAGGGCGGCGGCGGCGGCTGCCTGTCCAAGCGCCTGCACAGCATCACAGTGGCGGCCTGCCTGTGTGCCCGGAGCCTCGGACGACAGCTGCGGCAGCAAGTCCATGCCACCTGAGGCAAGGAACCGTCGCATGCTCGCGTCACTAGGAAGGCGACATCGCTGCCACCGGTACCGTGTCTCTCCTGCCATCGGTGGAGCAGGTTCGCCGTAGCTACTCTAGGCTCCAGCACCAGTCTCGAGTCCAACGGCAGTGGCTACAGCTGGTGCTCTCCTCCGTTCCTCCCCCTTCTTCTACTCCCCTTTCTTGCTGTTGAATCCCTTACTAATTTCCTAGATTTGCAGTTACATCATTATTGCTTATACCAGTTACTTGTGATCTTGTTAAACTGTGTGATCTAGTTTGGTACATACTGCTCCACATACTGCCTGGTACTGCAAATCACTCCTAGGGCCTAATTATTGCTATAGGCAAGTGCACTTCTACCTTGTCAGTTTCATTTATCTCTTCCTTGGGTATCTCGGATGAGTATTTATTCCATACAAGTCATGCATACTATTCTCGTGCTGCTACTTTTATATGCATCTTTGTTCATACAATATTTATGCATCTTTCTAGGATCAATAAGGTAGAATCCTGAAACAATCTTGTTCCCTGCCTTGATGTTTTCCCTGTGAAGTTTGTTAACTGAAATAACCGATACATCTTGCTCACTTGGTAAACTGTACAGTGAAAAAAAATAGAGAACTGAAAAGCTTGTTTGCCCAATTAACTGTATGCTTTATTTTTCTTATGATTAGCAGCTGTAGTCACTTCAAAGTATTTTCTTTTGCTTCAGTGCAGTTGTTTAATTCGTTCATGTCCTGGAACTTGTAGTAGATGAATTTTATTTACAAATAAGGAGTTGACAGCTCATTGGATCACAGCTATTATAGTTCTGAATAATAGTAGAACAGATTCTTCCATGGGTATGCAAGAGATTAATGATGTCATGTTTCCTGAAACTTGCAGGATTTATCTATTTCACCAATTGGTTTTCATGTCAACTTGTGTGGCTTGAAAATTATTAAGAAAATAAGTTGGCAAAGCAGCAGTCTGACATCAATGGATGCGTTTCTGGTACTCTATCACAACTCAACCAATTCAGGAATGAACTGTGTTAGAAGAACTGCACCTTAGCCATAATGGAATGGAATACAAAAGATGGATGGTTTTTCTACCTTGCAGAACCTCCGTGTTTTGGATGTTTCATCTAGCAAGCCAACCACTATAGAAATGTCGAAACCTTCACCAGGTAAATGATACCATGGTAAGAATATAAGCTGCTGGACAAAATGGTTATCTCTGGCTCTTCTTTCACATCTGAACTTGCTATATAGATTGGATTAGAGGACCTGTAGTTGAATGACAACCAAATACCATCTCTAGCTGGGATAGAAGCTGCTTTGGCTGGTTCGTGTGAGATGTTGATGACAATATATCTTGAGCAAAATCCCTGTGTAAGTATTTCATAACTTATACATTTAATCCTTCAGTGTTTTTATATAGAGCAGAAAAAGAGTCAATATTAACATGCATTATGATGTCACAATCATTGAAAAAAATAGCATTTACTTTTATCTGTAAAGACCTTTTTAAAAATTTTATCACAGAAATTTTTGTGGTGATGTATTTTCCAAAACTTATATTGAATGAATTTATCTATCTAATCTTAATTTTTCATTTAACCTGTAGGATCATGGAATCAAGTCAAGAAAATTTTCTGAACGAAGAAATGAAGATTCAGAAGTGAAGTGCAAGTGTCTGCATGCGCAAAGCTTTTTAAATAGAATAGATCCTAATGTATAAGAAATAAAGGAATATATGCAATATCTACATCTTGTATATGGATGATTGACTCTATTTGCTCTAATATTAAACGAACACATTTCATGTGGTTTTCGACCTGCTATACTATGGTCTCCAAAGTAAATATAGTTATGAGTGTATTAAAAAACGTTTCTGCATACTATATTATCAATAAGAAAAAACAGAACACAAAAGCGTATCAACTTTGCTTGATATGAAATTTAAAATGTCTTTCCAAGACGTAGACACGCTTGACACTGTCTCCAGAAAAGTGTCTTATGTCCTCTAGACACTCTTAACATTGTTTCTAGAGAGCATCTCATGTTTTCTAGACACGCTTGACGAAACATATCTACAATTTCTGACAAGGTCCGTGTGGAGACGCTCTAGACACGCTTTACTTAAGCGTGTCTATACTTCACTAGAGATGAAATAAAGCATATCTAACATAGAAAAAAAGAATATCTAGAGGTGGGTGTTTCTTGTAGGTACTGATGGCCTAAAGAGCTAATGAAATAACCAGTGTATGCTGCAAAATTTTTGCGTGGGCTACACCTCCATTTCATAGTAAGGCACCAAAATCTGACAACAGTACAACTTTCAGATTTAACGTTTAAACTCAAAATTAAGACTAATTATATTTTAGAACAGTCAGGCACCAACAACCTGTAACAAAGAAAGTACTAATTATATTTTAGAACAGTCAGGCACCAACAACCAGTATAAAGTAGCAACTGATAAGGGGGCCACTAAATTAAGCATTAATAATATCAGTTCACGAAATAAATTGTAATGTTGAATCATGATAGCAGAACATATAAAAGCATAATCCAAATGACAATCAGGTGTCCTGGGTCCTCCACACGAACACGTCAGGAAGATATGTTAGCTACGGATCTACCGGATTACAGGAATTATAAGAGTATTTGAGAATTGGGAAGTAGAATGGAGAATTGGGGATGAACTGGAGGAGTTCTAGTTCACTGAGAATTCTGATGTTACACAGTACTGCCTCTCCTCTCCTTAAGTACATATTTCATTGCAGCTGTGCCCAGCTATACACTCACTGCCACTGGCGCCCTACGTAGTAGCTGTTTGGACGAGTGGACCGAGCCGTGCGCCGAGGTCCAACTTGTGCAGCAGCTGTCCTGTTGCCTGAAGAAGTGGCGTGATCCTGCGCTGTGACAAGATAAGTAGGATCAAGGTCATAGAAGACATGACGCTTGCCACCTTTTTCTTTCGTCACATGGAAGGAAGCAGGTATGTGGTGCGAAAATCTCAGGTTCTCTCCAGTAGGTATCTCCAGGACTCCCTTTTGCTTGTCAGGTTTGAAAAAAGTTGTGCAACCATCAACTTTAGCCAGGAAAGAAAATTTTGTGCAAGCATCATTGCGCTCGATGATCTCACCGACAGCAAATTCACAACAATCATTACTGGACGGACTCCGCTCAGGCGCCCAATCCATATAGATGGCCCAAATCTCACCTACTTGTGGAAAAATCTCATATTGACACTCTTTGCTGCTTCTCTTCTTGCATTGAGACATGTAATTGTCAAGATTCATGGAAGGGAATGTTGTGTCTAGGTCAGAGGGAAGACAACTAGAGTCAAGTAGCAGAAATCCTTCTGGGACAATATGATTTTTCTCCAATGTAGGGCCATTGATTTTTTTGAGAATGTTTTCATGGCCAGATACCCTGTAATGTGGTATCCGGTGTGAAAATCGAAATACCTCACTTGAAGATATATGGAACGAGGATTTATCCTTGGCTGCCACAAGTAAGCTAGGAAAGCCTTTAATCCTGATGAGTGGGATAACATTGGCGCCACCATTGTCCGACATGTCTGACAGTATTTCCACAACTTCATACTCGTATGACCTATTCTTATCTGCATCTGATGAGTTCCACTGCTTACTCCATCCCCTGTAAAGAGCCCATACCTCGGCCCTTTTAGGATATATTTCATACACCATCATCATTTTGGTTTTTGCAGAACCTCTTCTACCAGAAACTTTTTTCACAAAGATTTTCTTCCATTCAACAGTATGAGAATACAAGGACCTGTATTCTAAGATATCAACCTTTTCTCCTAGGCAAAACTTTCCACAAGCAACTGGCAAAGTTTTGTTGTTCCATTCTTTCTCTTCTTCAGACAATGGATAGAACTTCAACCAATATAAACACTTTGAATGACCAACACATTTTATCTTAGCATAGGATCTTGGCATGTGATCAATATTATCATAAAGGGCCCAGATTTGATCAACACCACCATCATGATATGTTATACTATTGATGTCTCTGATTTTCATAACTGGATCAGAATAGCACTTCTCAACAACAGAATCAATGGCTTCTTTCATTATATTGTCCTCATCATCACTCGTACACATACCTTCTGTCATCTCTTGGACGTTTATGTTGCTAGACACATGATTTTCAGATGATTGCCTGTCAGCACTAGTGCTGTCGCCCTCTAATATTTGATTCCAGTTCATGCCGAAATTACATGAACAGTCATTCTCCCTTTCCCTTCTTTTGCCATCGGAGTTATTCTGGCTAAGTTTTCCATCAACATGTTGCTTTCTCCTGTCAGAACTACCAAGACTGTAGGATCCTGACCCTGGCATAGTGGATGCTTGCTCTCTGCCCAGCTTATTATTTAATTGGTCAACAACATTTGAGTCAGCAGTATCTGGCATTGATCTTCCAACAATGTTCTTGTCTGTCTCTGATATTCTAGTGTTCCCCTGTACTATCTCAGGCTTGTCAGATTGCTTCACACCACCTGCGCTCCCATGTCCTTCTTTGTATGCACAGGAGGAGCACTTGACAGGGTGACCTTGTTGACTGGGACTGTCCAGCAGTTGCTCTTGGAACATGCTTTTAGGAACTCGAGAACCACTAATCACGCTTGATGAAGTGGGCATGGGCTCCTCCAGTTTCTTCTTATTAGCCTTATTTGGCACATTTTGTGATCCGTTCTTCCTTTTCCAGTTATGTTCTGGCATGGGTGGTTCCTGATCCTCTACATTGGATGCAGTGAATATCTCGTTGCATGTCTGACAGACGACTCTGCGGTTCAGGACTTTTTTGTTGTACTGGAACCGATATTCACAATGTGGGCAATTGGTCCAAAATGTTGGACTAGATGCATACACGCTTCCCTTATCTGCATCAGTTTTGTGAGCTTCCTTTGGCCCATTTTGTGATCGGTTCTTTCTTTTGTAGTCATGTTCAGTTCGCTTTGCTGGATCCGATAGGACAGAATATGCTTCAGCCACCAACTTGAATGCATCCTGAGCACCAGGAAAACTATTTTTATCTGGATGAGTCAAAAGTGCAATCTTGCGATATTGCTTGGTTATTATGGTTTCATCTGCTGTTTCTTCCACCTGAAGCATTCCATACAAGTCTTTCTCGCCACCCACAATAGATTCTGCTGCACAGTGTACATCGCAGATGATTAACATTTGGGACATATTCTCTGCCAGCTCTGGACAGAGCTCTTGAGCTTCAAGTATAATTTGTTGGGCATCACGGAAATCATCGTTTTCCATCTTCTCTAGGGCAGTTTTCTTGGCCTTGGAGGCCTCTTCTCTATTGTGGTCGCTTGTATTCTCCATAAATATACAACACAGTGCCCTCACAGAAGTGTTATCTGATGCAATTTATTGTGCCGGTTTCTCAAACAATATTATGCCAATGAATCTTTAGTGCATCTGGCCCTGAAAAATTCAAAAGAAATGATTCTTAGTAATTGAAGACGTGACATTAGAACAGTATAAGGAGGAATGAAGAATAGTAGTGCACAGTTAACGGAATGACAAAAAGACCTTTTAGTAAAATGATATATATATTCAAAGGTAAGCTAGAAAGAAAGAAGCCATATTTTCAACATGAAACAGTTGACTACATTGTCTGTTCTATTAATACTAGAAATAACACTTTGGTTTTCTAAATGAAAGACACCATGGTTGTCTATTGAATATTTTTCATATACATGCACAACAAGTTAAGGTTTTAAGCTCATATGATTTATTTATATACATGCTCGAAAATTTGCAGTCTTCTGAATTTGTCTCTTTCTCAAATAAATGTAGACCTTTTTAGCTATGCAATTTAAAGTAATTAAGGGCAGAGGAGAATTCACATGCTGAGTATAAATTTTTATAGTCATCTATACATGAGTGGCCGATAATAATTGAAAGTATAATTTAGTAGACTGCACACTGTAGCTCACAAAGTATTTTAGCAACTGATCACTCTGTACCGTACCACAGTTCAGTCAATGCATTGATACTATATATCCTATATGCTGTAAATAGCATACCATTCGACATACTTATTATAATGACATGTCATTAGGCATGGTACTTGAAGATGATGAGGGAAACTATAGAAAAAATGGTATAAAAGGGTGGAAATTGAAAAGATCAGCATATATGGACGAAAGGAAAACAGTAAACTTACCGCATGGGTATATGGCATGGCTAACTTGTTTCGGTGAAAAAGTAAATGTAGCTTCTGCCGGACGATGCCACAAGAATGGCGCGGAATACCAGATTAATCTGCGATAACATCATTATTTAATAATTTAGTGATCCAAGTGTAAAAGGCAACCATGCAGCTACCAGCTATCTATATATGTCTCTACTAGCTCAAGGTGGAAAATAAAAGGCAGAAAAGACATATAACAATTAATAGGAAATCGTAGCTTCTGCAGTAGGATCTCAAGCAGAAATGGCACGGAGTAGAAGCTTATCAATGGCTGAGACCTGTTAACACCATATTATGTATGTATTCAGTGAAGCCAGCCAAGAAAAAGAAACATATGCAGTAGTTAATTTTTTGTAGCTCAGAGAATACAAAAAAAAAGAGGTGACCAATTAACTGCAATAATTGTGCATGGGGAATTATTATAATTGATCTGGATTCTGCTTCGATATGACATAAAAATGGCATACGGCCGGTAGCAGATGTCAAATGGAATAGATGACATGTCAACCACTATGTAATTAAGAACAGCAGATATAGAGATGTGGGTAAACAATCATCAGAGACGCTGGAAAAACGTGTCACTTATATTATATCCTGATGTGAAAACTTAAATGATACATGTCTCAGATTCCTGTTAAGTAACATCAAATTATATATGCAACAATTAAGTGTGGCTGGCCAATAAAAAGAATATAATCATGCAACAGAGACATATGGATATACTAGCAAGGTGCTCATCAAAGAACACAGAAGGTTGTACCAATAAATTAAATGTAATTGAACATCTTTGATACCTGCCTAATTTATTGACCAGTCCAGTTAAGAAAAATAATTTTGGAGCTAAACGCGCTACAGAATATTAATGATTGAGTAAAAACCAAAGCATTAAGCCACGAACTGCATCTTATAAAACCCTATGAGTGCCATGCCACTATTGTGGCTATGCCAAAACTGTGGCAAATGATTCGCCTGCCACACCCGTGACAGCCTATGGCACAAAAAATAAACTACGCATGGTGGCGAACCACGGCATGCCATGAGTTCGGCAGCAAACCAGACTCACGCCAAAACTTGGGTGAGGAAGCTGAGGTGTGGCATGGCAAGAGTTGCAGTAGCGAACCAAATGCGCCATTATATTTCAACCAATATAAATTTAGAAAAATTTCATGTTCAAACATCAAACTGTTGAGGGTAAGAGAAAAGAGAAATGTTGACAAAATACAATGTTTAAAACCAAAAGCAAATTAAGAAAAATAAAATGCTAATGCTCAGA
The DNA here is from genome assembly GCA_022457205.1 of Saccharum spontaneum. Taxonomy (NCBI): domain Eukaryota; kingdom Viridiplantae; phylum Streptophyta; class Magnoliopsida; order Poales; family Poaceae; genus Saccharum; species Saccharum spontaneum. The sequence goes on from CM039595.1 coordinate 57,571,290, forward strand.
CGGCGGCACCTTGTTGGTGCAGTTATATATGCACACCAAGGTGTAAAGGCCTAGATACATTTCTTGAAAACCAGTGTACCTTGAGATGAAAATTTCAGGTGGACAATGATTACAATTTGAGGGTAACAGAAAATAGAAACGGTGGAAACGCAATGTCAAAAACCAATTGAAAAAAAGGAGGAAGAAAGTGCTACTGTTGAATGAAAATTTCAGGTGGACAATGTTTTATTCTCATTTCTTGTACTACTGTTTATAGAATAACAGTATTTTTCTTTCTGCTGAAGCAAACCAACTCAGTCGACAACAAGTTTGCAACACGAGTAAATAACAGCACAACTAGAAGCAAAACAATGAATAGTACAAATTTCTGTCGAAGAGGCAAAGAAAACTTGGACACCAGTTCTCAGAAATCACAGATAAATCGACTCGCAGCTGCGCCTCCACTATCTTCTACGCAGTACGCACCAAACAGACTAAAATAGTGGACTGGCCATGGCCGCCTAGCTAACGTGCAAGCTATAGCTACAAGCTTGTGCCTTGTGGCCAAGGCTGACCGCACAGGAGAGAGAGGCACGGTGTCACGATCTGAGCATCAGCATCATCTGCTAATCTTGCCTGGGCGTCGCTGGGAGCTAAGCTAGGGGGCGTCGATCAGCAGACACGCGCAACGTACAGATCGGTTCGATCTAAGCCCGCCGTCGTGGGTCGTGTACGTTCTCTGTCTAGGGTTTGGTGGGGAGCTAGTGAGAGGAGCAGATGTTGCGGGTGGATGGATCGAGCTCCAGCAGCTGAGCTCACGGCTACAACGAATAAAACGTCGAGAAGAAGAGGCTTAGGCAAAGAATTTTTTACCGGCGAGGGATGCGGCGGCTGCAGAGCGTCGTCGTCGTTCCTCCGATCCTTGCCAGCGGCTAGCTGCTTCTTTCTCGCGGGTCCAGGAGGCGAGATCGGACTCGGACGGAGATACAGTCGGCGGCGGGACGGAAGAGCTAGCGAAGCTCTGGCGGCGGGGATCTAGGGTGTTCTTCGGGTGGAGGCGGAGCCGCAGTCAGCCGTCGAAGAGGGTGGAAATGAGGAAGGGGAGAACAACGCCCTACTATATACGGTTGTCTAGCTAGCTAACCCTAGATCGAGGTCGCGCGTGGTCAAATCAAATCTCCACCGCTGGTCTGAACGACAAACAGCAGCAGTGCTCCTGCCAGCTCAGCTTTGACACATTCGGTGACGTGGCCTTCTTGTCACTAACAACACTGCATGCGTTCAGGCACCCAGCGGCGCCAGAGAATCAAGTTTATTGGATCGACGAAGGAAAAGTTGTCAGCAGAGCTACTCGCTACGGGCATGACACACATGAGAATATATACCCATATACAATAAGATGCAAGTGCAACAGAGCAGATCAACGGGAGGTCTGGCTAACTTAGTTAGTTCTCCTATCCTGCCAAACTCACGACCAATCGAGGGCATCATACACCAGGACAAGGCCATGCTCCCACTCATGCATTGTCTATCTGTGATGCGGGAGCTACACTGGAAAGGGAATCGAGGAAGCACTACCCCAGTTGTTCACATCACTGCCGGATCAAAACCCTCTTTTACTGTCAGATTTTGAACCGGCACAAGTAAACTGGCAATGATGGGGATTCACATCACTGTCGGTAACTCAAAACCGGCAGTGATATCAAGACATCACTATTGGTTCCTAGTACAACCCAGCAGTATCTAGTTGGTGGCTCAAGCCGGCAATGTTGTCTTGACCAGCTCTGCCATTCTTGGCTCAAGCCAGCAGTGTTCTCTTGTACATAAAACCGGCAGTGTTCTCTTGTCCATCAGTGCAGGTATGAAATCAAGCCAACAGTGATCTCTCGGACAACACTGCTGGTTTGTAGGTCAAACCAACAGTATTGTGTTGACTAGCACTGTTGGTTTGAACTACAAACTGGCAGTCTTGGCTTGACCAACACTGCCGGTTTGTAGCTCAAGCCGGCAGTGTTCTCTTGGCCATCATTGCCGGTTTTTTGCAAACCGGCAGTGATATTTTTTTTGCATTTTATTATTTTATAATTTCTTTTTTGTAAAATCAAGTTTTGTTATATATTTGCTATGTAGACGACAAATCCATCAAAATTAAACATTACAAATCCCACAAGATTTATATTACAAATATAGAATGGGGGACAACGAAGGATTCAATCCTACTTTGAGCACTAGTATGTCTTCTACTGTGCTTCAAATGACCATAATGTTTTAAACAAATTTGTTCGCCATAGATCAAAGAGCATCTGCTATAAAGGAAGTTTGAAGTGTTTCTACACGAAATCTAGAGAAAAAGAGAATAACAAGTGATGAGATCCTAACATACAGGTATGTTAAACCTCGCGTCCAATGGTTCCTGAACGAAGAAGATCCCTCGACCGACTCCTTTAGGATCGCCCGGGGGCTCGGGGGCTATGCCCATCAGGCACGCTCGTGTGCACTCTCTGGCAAAGAGATCTAGTTGAGCCTGACTCGACCGCAGCTTCCGCGTGGGGCTCAAGGGCTTCTCGGAGCCTTGGGCTCCAGATCTATGACACCACCAGGCCTAGCCCTTGGCTCCTGCTCAGCTATCGATGCTAGCCAAGGCCCGAGCACAAGAACACAAGCCCTAGCCCACCGATGCTCTGGGGCTCCTTGGTGCTGCTCCCTAAGCACGCCCCTGCCAACTGCCCCTCTGACAGGTTCACATCCGGGACGTGACACAAGAAGACAAAGCTTCCCACGGCCTCCAGGGGCTCGGGGGCTTTTGGGCCTGCTCGTCAGCCCTTGGAGCCGACCTCCTTCGCCGCTAAGAAGACTCCAGAAGGTCTCACCCGAGGGAGGCCGGTCCAATCCGACACTGTCTGACACACAGAGTGTCAGAACAGAGCAGCTGGACGACACCCAAGCTTCTTCGACTCCAAGACACCTCAATGGTCCATGACACACCACTACAAGACCCTCCTAGACTCCGGCACATGTAGACCGTAGACTAAAACCCCCAAACTGCCATGTACCCGACCTATCTCATTATATAAGGGATAAGGTCAGACGTAGGAGGGTGAAGGATCCCGATTCAATCACCAAACACACCATTCCATTCCATATACCTCCGCTCTGCACCAAGAGCAAGGCAACCCGGAGAGGGGCACCGAGAGCCTCTCCTCCACCGCATCCCATCGTCTCCTTCCTCTTCGACGAGGGGGAGACTCCACTGGTGGCGAGGCAACCTTAGGATTAGCACTGAGCTAACCTCCTAGCAAATCTTTTTCCTTTACACTTTGATGTAATCCCCTAGATTTTGGGTGCTCTTGAGTATAAGGATCATCAACTGCTAGACATAGGGACCAAATTGGCCCAAACTAGGATAAACTGTTGCGTGTTCTTTGCGTGATTCTTATGTTCCTGATTCCACCCAAGCCATCGGAGACCCCGTACTCTTACACCGACTTGAACAACATGCTTACCATGGTTTTGACCCCGCGACTCCTGGCGCGCTAGGTAGGGGGCAGCGCCTAGTGCGATTCTAGCTCTACAGTGGCTGAAGCCACCCACCTTGTCGCTGGAGCAGGATCATCCCCAAAGCCCAAGCCACTCCTCTCCGAAGCATCCAACTGCCTGTCACGTTTAGGGATCCTACTAACTTCTGCAAGGAGTGCCTTGACTTTGAGGTAGTGGACTTCGCCAGTCCTGACCATGCTCTATTGGGGCAACCATGCTACGCGAAGTTCATGACCATCCCGCACTATGGTTGACTGAAACTCAAGATTCCTGGCCCGTGGGGGGCATCATGGTGCCCACCTTCATGGCTGATGAGGTATATCACTGCGAGCAGTAAGGCATGGCCCTCATTGTGGTTGATGTTGCCGCCACTGACTTTACCCGAATCCGACGCAGCCGGATGATGAGCCCCCAAACGGCTCAAAAGGGAACATGGCGGTGGCCTTCCGCCTGGCCGGTGACACCAAGACGATCTAGATCTACCCCAAAGACCCCGAGAAGCGACTCTGCATAGGTGTCGGCATGTCCTCGGACATGGAATTGGCCCTCACAGAGTTCTTGTGCGACAACGCCGATTTCTTTGCATGGAAGCCCTCCGACATGCCCGGCATCCCCCGTGAGATCGCCGAGCACCGCCTCCACATCAAGACTAATGCTAAGCTAGTGTAGCAGTGCCTCCGCCGCTTTGACAAAGAGAAGCTCAAGGCCATCGAGAGGAGCTCGCCAGGCTACTCGACACCAGCTTCATCAAGGAGGTCCAGCACCACAACTGGCTGGCCAACCCCGTCCTGGTCAAGAAGAAGAACGGGAAATGGAGAATGTGCGTCAACTACACTAGAGCAGAAAAAAGAGTCAATATTAACATGCATTATGATGTCACAATCATTGAAAAAAATAGCATTTACTTTTATCTGTAAAGACCTTTTTAAAAATTTTATCACAGAAATTTTTGTGGTGATGTATTTTCCAAAACTTATATTGAATGAATTTATCTATCTAATCTTAATTTTTCATTTAACCTGTAGGATCATGGAATCAGGTCAAGAAAATTTTCTGAACGAAGAAATGAAGATTCAGAAGTGAAGTGCAAGTGTCTGTATGCGCAAAGCTTTTTAAATAGAATAGATCCTAATGTATAAGAAATAAAGGAATATATGCAATATCTACATCTTGTATATGGATGATTGACTCTATTTGCTCTAATATTAAACGAACACATTTCATGTGGTTTTCGACCTGCTATACTATGGTCTCCAAAGTAAATATAGTTATGAGTGTATTAAAAAACGTTTCTGCATACTATATTATCAATAAGAAAAAACAGAACACAAAAGCGTATCAACTTTGCTTGATATGAAATTTAAAATGTCTTTCCAAGACGTAGACACGCTTGACACCGTCTCCAGAAAAGTGTCTTATGTCCTCTAGACACTCGTAACATTGTTTCTAGAGAGGGTCTCATGTTTTCTAGACACGCTTGACGAAACATATCTACAATTTCTGACAAGGTCCGTGTGGAGACGCTCCAGACACGCTTTACTTAAGCGTGTCTATACTTCACTAGAGATGAAATAAAGCATATCTAACATAGAAAAAAAGAATATCTAGAGGTGGGTGTTTCTTGTAGGTGCTGATGGCCTCAAGAGCTAATGAAATAACCAGTGTATGCTGCAAAATTTTTGCGTGGGCTACACCTCCATTTCATAGTAAGGCACCAAAATCTGACAACAGTACAACTTTCAGATTTAACGTTTAAACTCAAAAATAAGACTAATTATATTTTAGAACAGTCAGGCACCAACAACCTGTAACAAAGAAAGTACTAATTATATTTTAGAACAGTCAGGCACCAACAACCAGTATAAAGTAGCAACTGATAAGGGGGCCACTAAATTAAGCATTAATAATATCAGTTCACGAAATAAATTGTAATGTTGAATCATGATAGCAGAACATATAAAAGCATAATCCAAATGACAATCAGGTTCAATACTCTTTCCATGAGTTCGCTAAAATTTATACAAGTAACGAGGGTGTCCTGGGTCCTCCACACGAACACGTCAGGAAGATATGTTAGCTACGGATCTACCGGAATACAGGAATTATAAGAGTATTTGAGAATTGGGAAGTAGAATGGAGAATTGGGGATGAACTGGGGGAGTTCTAGTTCACTGAGAATTCTGATGTCTTCTTTCTTGTTACACAGTACTGCCTCTCCTCTCCTTAAGTACATATTTCATTGCAGCTGTGCCCAGCTACACTCACTGCCACTGGGGCCCTACGTAGTAGCTGTTTGGACGAGTGGACCGAGCTGTGCGCCGAGGCCCAACTTGTGCAGCAGCTGTCCTGTTGCCGAAAGAAGTGGTGTGATCCTGCGCTGTGACAAGATAAGTAGGATCAAGGTCATAGAAGACACGACGCTTGCCACCTTTTTCTTTCGTCACACGGAAGGAAGCAGGTATGTGGTGCGAAAATCTCAGGTTCTCTCCAGTAGGTATCTCCAGGACTCCCTTTTGCTTGTCAGGTTTGAAAAGAGTTGTGCAACCATCAACTTTAGCCAGGAAAGAAAATTCTGTGCTAGCATCATTGCGCTCGATGATCTCACCGACAGCAAATTCACAACAATCATTACTGGACGGACTCCGCTCAGGCGCCCAATCCATATAGATGGCCCAAATCTCACCTACTTGTGGAAAAATCTCATATTGACACTCTTTGCTGCTTCTCTTCTTGCATTGAGACATGTAATTGTCAAGATTCATGGAAGGGAATGTTGTGTCTAGGTCAGAGGGAAGACAACTAGAGTCAAGTAGCAGAAATCCTTCTGGGACAATATGATTTTTCTCCAATGTAGGGCCATTGATTTTTTTGAGGATGTTTTCATGGCCAGATACCCTGTAATGTGGTATCCGGTGTGAAAATCGAAATACCTCACTTGAAGATATATGGAACGAGGATTTATCCTTGGCTGCCACAAGTAAGTTAGGAAAGCCTTTAATCCTAATGAGTGGGATAACATTGGTGCCACCACTGTCCGACATGTCTGACAGTATTTCCACAACTTCATACTCATATGACCTATTCTTATCTGCATCTGATGAGTTCCACTGCTTACTCCATCCCCTGTAAAGAGCCCATACCTCAGCCCTTTTAGGATATATTTCATACACCATCATCATTTTGGTTTTTGCAGAACCTCTTATACCAGAAACTTTTTTCACAAAGATTTTCTTCCATTCAACAGTATGAGAATACAAGGAACTGTATTCTAAGATATCAACCTTTCCTCCTAGGCAAAACTTTCCACAAGCAACTGGCAAAGTTTTGTTGTTCCATTCTTTCTCTTCTTCAGACAATGGATAGAACTTCAACCAATATAAACACTTTGAATGACCAACACATTTTATCTTAGCATAGGATCTTGGCATGTGATCAATATTATCATAAAGGGCCCAGATTTGATCAACACCACCATCATGATATGTTATACTATTGATGTCTCTGATTTTCATAACTGGATCAGAATAGCACTTCTCAACAACAGAATCAATGGCTTTTTTCATTATATTGTCCTCATCATCACTCGTACACATACCTTCTGTCATCTCTTGGACGTTTATGTTGCAAGACACATGATTTTCAGATGATTGCCTGTCAGCACTAGTGCTGTCGCCCTCTAATATTTGATTCGAGTTCATGCCGAAATTACATGAACAGTCATTCTCCCTTTCCCTTCTTTTGCCATCGGAGTTATTCTGGCTAAGTTTTCCATCAACATGTTGCTTTCTCCTGTCAGAACTACCAAGCCTGTAGGATTCTGACCCTGGCATAGTTGATGCTTGCTCTCTGCCCAGCTTATTATTTAATTGGTCAACAACATTTGAGTCAGCGGTATCTGGCATTGATCTTCCAACAATGTTCTTGTTTGTCTCTGATATTCTAGTGTTCCCCTGCACTATCTCAGGCTTGTCAGATTGCTTCACACCACCTGCGCTCCCATGTCCTTCTTTGTATGCACAGGAGGAGCACTTGACAGGGTGACCTTGTTGACTGGGACTGTCAAGCAGTTGCTCTTGGAACATGCTTTTAGGAACTCGAGAACCACTAATCACGCTTGATGAAGTGGGCATGGGCTCCTCCGGTCTCTTCTTATTAGCCTTATTTGGCACATTTTGTGATCCGTTCTTCCTTTTCCAGTTATGTTCTGGCATGGGTGGTTCCTGATCCTCTACATGGGATGCAGTGAATATCTCGTTGCATGTCTGACAGACGACTCTGCAGTTCAGGACTTTTTTGTTGTACTGGAACCGATATTCACAATGTGGGCAATTGGTCCAAAATGTTGGACTAGATGCATACACGCTTCCCTTATCTGCATCAGTTTTGTGTGATGGCTTCTTGTTATTAGCTTCCTTTGGCACATTTTGTGATCCGTTCTTCCTTTTGTAGTCATGTTCAGTTCGCTTTGCTGGATCTGATAGGACAGAATATGCTTCAGCCACCAACTTGAATGCATCCTGAGCACCAGGAAAACTATTTTTATCTGGATGAGTCAAAAGTGCAATCTTGCGATATTGCTTGGTTATCATGGTTTCATCTGCTGTTTCTTCCACCTGAAGCATTCCATACAAGTCTTTCTCGCCACCCACAATAGATTCTGCTGCACAGTGTACATCGCAGATGATTAACATTTGGGACATATTCTCTGCCAGCTCTGGACAGAGCTCTTGAGCTTCAAGTATAATTTGTTGGGCATCACGGAAATCATCGTTTTCCATCTTCTCTAGGGCAGTTTTCTTGGCCTTGGAGGCCTCTTCTCTATTGTGGTCGCTTGTATTCTCCATAAATATACAACACAGTGCCCTCACAGAAGTGTTATCTGATGCAATTTATTGTGCCGGTTTCTCAAACAATATTATGCCAATGAATCTTTAGTGCATCTGACCCTGAAAAATTCAAAAGAAATGATTCTTAGTAATTGAAGACGTGACATTAGAACAGTATAAGGAGGAATGAAGAATAGTAGTGCACAGTTAACGGAATGACAAAAAGACCTTTTAGTAAAATGATATATATATATTCAAAGGTAAGCTAGAAAGAAAGAAGCCATATTTTCAACATGAAACGGTTGACTACATTGTCTGTTCTATTAATACTAGAAATAACACTTTGGTTTTCTAAATGAAAGACACCATGGTTGTCTATTGAATATTTTTCATATACATGCACAACAAGTTAAGGTTTTAAGCTCATATGATTTGTTTATATACATGCTCGAAAATTTGCAGTCTTCTGAATTTGTCTCTTTCTCAAATAAATGTAGACCTTTTAGCTATGCAATTTAAAGTAATTAAGGGCAGAGGAGAATTCACATGCTGAGTATAAATTTTTATAGTCATCTATACATGAGTGGCCGATAATAATTGAAAGTATAATTTAGTAGACTGCACACTGTAGCTCACAAAGTATTTTAGCAACTGATCACTCTGTACCGTACCACAGTTCAGTCAATGCATTGATACTATATATCCTATATGCTGTAAATAGCATACCATTCGACATACTTATTATAATGACATGTCATTAGGCATGGTACTTGAAGATGATGAGGGAAACTATAGAAAAAATGGTATAAAAGGGTGGAAATTGAAAAGATCAGCATATATGGACGAAAGAAAGAAAACAGTAAACTTACAGCATGGGTATATGGCATGGCTAACTTGTTTCGGTGAAAAAGTAAATGTAGCTTCTGCCGGACGATGCCACAAGAATGGCGCGGAATACCAGATTAATCTGCGATAACATCATTATTTAATAATTTAGTGATCCAAGTGTAAAAGGCAACCATGCAGCTACCAGCTATCTATATATGTCTCTACTAGCTCAAGGTGGAAAATAAAAGGCAGAAAAGACATATAACAATTAATAGGAAATCGTAGTTTCTGCAGTAGGATCTCAAGCAGAAATGGCACGGAGTAGAAGCTTATCAATGGCTGAGACCTGTTAACACCATATTATGTATGTATTCAGTGAAGCCAGCCAAGAAAAAGAAACATATGCAGTAGTTAATTTTTTGTAGCTCAGAATACAGAAAAAAAGAGGTGACCAATTAACTGCAATAATTGTGCAAGGGGAATTATTATAATTGATCTGGATTCTGCTTCGATATGACATAAAAATGGCATACGGCCGGTAGCAGATGTCAAATGGAATAGATGACATGTCAACCACTATGTAATTAAGAATAGCAGATATAGATATGTGGGTAAACAATCATCAGAGACGCTGGAAAAACGTGTCACTTATATTATATCCTGATGTGAAAACTTAAATGATACATGTCTCAGATTCCTGTTAAGTAACATCAAATTATATATGCAACAATTAAGTGTGGCTGGCCAATAAAAAGAATATAATCATGCAACAGAGACATATGGATATACTAGCAAGGTGCTCATCAAAGAACACAGAAGGTTGTACCAATAAATTAAATGTAATTGAACATCTGTGATACCTGCCTAATTTATTGACCAGTCCAGTTAAGACAAATAATTTTGGAGCTAAACGCGCTACAGAATATTAATGATTGAGTAAAAACCAAAGCATTAAGCCACAAACTGCATCTTATAAAACCCTATGAGTGCCATGCCACTATTGTGGCTATGCCAAAACTGTGGCAAATGATTCGCCCGCCACACCCGTGACAGCCTATGGCACAAAAAATAAACTACGCATGGTGGCGAGCCACGACATGCCATGAGTTCGGCAGCAAACCAGACTCACGCCAAAACTTGGCTGAGGAAGCTGAGGTGCGGCATGGCAAGAGTTGCAGTAGCGAACCAAATGCGCCATTATATTTCAACCAATATAAATTTAGAAAAATTTCATGTTCAAACATCAAACTGTTGAGGGTAAGAGAAAAGAGAAATGCTGACAAAATACAATGTTTAAAACCAAAAGCAAATTAAGAAAAATAAAATGCTAATGCTCAGACGGCGGCACCTTGTTGGTGCAGTTATATATGCACACCAAGGTGTAAAGGCCTACATACATTTTTTGAAAACCAGTGTACCTTGAGATGAAAATTTCAGGTGGACAATGATTACAATTTGACGGTAACAGAAAATAGAAACGGTGAAAACGCAATGTCAAAAACCAATTGAAAAAAAGGAGGAAGAAAGTGCTACTGTTGAATGAAAATTTCAGGTGGACAATGTTTTCATTCTCATTTCTTGTACTACTGTTTATAGAATAACAGTATTTTTCTTTCTGCTGAAGCAAACCAACTCAGTCGACAACAAGTTTGCAACACGAGTAAATAACAGCACAACTAGAAGCAAAACAGTGAATAGTACAAATTTCTGTGGAAGAGGCAAAGAAAACTTGGACACCAGTTCTCAGAAATCACAGATAAATCGACTCGCAGCTGCGCCTCCACTATCTTCTACGCAGTACGCACCAAACAGACTAAAATAGTGGACTGGCCATGGCTGCCTAGCTTGTGCCTTGTGGCCAAGGCTGACCGCACAGGAGAGAGAGGCTGGGTGGCAGGTGCCACGGCACGGTGTCACGATCTGAGCATCAGCATCATCTGCTAATCTTGCCTGGGCGTCGCTGGGAGCTAAGCTAGGGGGCGTCGATCAGCAGACACGCGCAACGTAAAGATCGGTTCGATCTAAGCCCGCCGTCGTGGGTTCTCTGTCTAGGGTTTGGTGGGGAGCTAGTGAGAGGAGCAGATGTTGCGGGTGGATGGATCCAGCTCCAGCAGCTGAGCTCACGGCTACAACGAATAAAACGTCGAGAAGAAGAGGCTTAAGCCAATAATTTTTTACCGGCGAGGGATGCGGCGGCTGCAGAGCGTCGTCGTCGTTCCTCCGATCCTTGCCAGCGGCTAGCTGCTTCTTTCTCGCGGGTCCAGGAGGCGAGATCGGACTCGGACGGAGATACAGTCGGCCAACTCGCTGCGGGATCTAGGGTGTTCTTCGGGTGGAGGCGGAGCCGCAGTCAGCCGTCGAAGAGGGTGGAAATGAGGAAGGGGAGAACAACGCCCTACTATATACGGTTGTCTAGCTAGCTAACCCTAGATCGAGGTCGTCGCGCGTGGTCAAATCAAATCTCCACCGCTGGTTATGGACTGACCGGCGCCGGAGGCATCGGGCGGGGGTCTGAACGACAAACAGCAGCAGTGCTCCTGCCAGCTCAGCTTTGACACATTCTTGTCACTAACAACACTGCATGCGTTCAGGTACCCAGCCGCACCGGAGAATCAAGTTTATTGGATCGACGAAGGAAAAGTTGTCAGCTCAGCAGAGCTACTCACTACGGGCATGACACACATGAGCATATATACCCATATACAATAAGATGCAAGTGCAACAGAGCAGGTCAACGGGAGGTCTGGCTTACTTAGTTAGTTCTCCTGTCCTGCCAAACTCACGACCAACCGAGGCATCATACACCAGGACAAGGCCATGCTCCCACTCATGCATTGTCTATCTGTGATGCTCAAGCTACACTGGAAAGGGAATCGAGGAAGCACTACTCCAGTTGTTCACATCACTGCTGGATCAAAACCCTCTTTCACTGTCAGATTTTGAACCGGCACAAGTAAACCAGCAATGATGGGGATTCACATCACTGTCGGTAACTCAAAACCGGCAGTGATATCAAGACATCACTATTGGTTCCTGATACAACCCGGCAGTATCCAGTTGGTGGCTCAAGCTAGCAATGTTGTCTTGACCAGCACTGCCGATTCTTGGCTCAAGCCAGTAGTGTTCTCTTGTACATAAAGCCGGCAGTGTTCTCTTGTCCTTCACTGCAGGTATGAAATCAAGCCAACAGTGATCTCTTGGACAACAC
>CM039595.1:57583767-57617748 GCA_022457205.1 Saccharum spontaneum
TCTGAGGATTACTAGTCTTGCTGTCAACCAGTCAATGTACCTGTGACTGGAGCTACCACGAGAGATTTTTGTTTATACTTCCGCTACATTTGTGTTAAAGACTAAGTGTTTAAATATCGTGATGTAATAACATTTGCCATGATACTTCTGTTATAATTTGTGAACTTATGTGTGATTGATCTCTGGGCGCACATAAGGGTAAGCATTCCATTTGGTCGATAAATGGGTGTGACAGTTGCTGTGGCCAAACCAGTTGCTTATGGAGGCCTGGGCATACTGGATTTGGAAAAATTTAGTCGATCCCTCAGACTGCGCTGGCTGTGGTTTGCTTGGCTGTACCCTGACCGGTCTTGGGTGGGCACAGAACTACCAATTGATGCGGTGGATGAGTCTCTCTTCATTGCGGCAACCAGAGTAACGGTTCATAACAGTCATAAGGCATCCTTTTGGAGGTCAAGCTGGATCAATGGCCAGGCACCATCTGTCCTGTTCCCGCTCCTATACAGTCATAGTAGGAGGAAGAATAGGACCGTCAGAAATGCTTTGCAGGAGGATAAATGGATTAGGGATGTGGCCTACTCTTTGAACAGTGACCTCCTCCGAGATTTTTTCAGTCTATGGAACCTTATACAATTAGTGCATCTGGATTTTAGTGACACACAGGAAGACCAAATAGTCTGGACCCTTGAAAGCTCAGGACAGTACTCGGCCAAATCGGCTTACGAGATCCAATTTGCTGGTCACATCACTTCAAATTTTCCGACACTAATCTGGAATGCTTAGGCCCCACCTAGATGCAAGTTCTTCATGTGGCTTCTATTGCATGGCAGGCTATGGACTGCAGCACGGTTGCAGCTCAGTGAGTGGGAGAACAACTATTTATGTGCCCTGTGTGAACGGAGCTTGGAAACTGCATCCCACCTATTTATCGAATGCCCCTTCTCCCGTCAGGTATGGAGTCAAGTTGCAGAGTGGAGTGGCTGCCAAAACTTGTGGCCATCGCAGTGGGCAGATGGGTCAGATTGCGAGGATTGGTTCTTGGCTATAACTAGAGAAGGCACCAAGGCTGCACATAGCCTGACCATCCTCACTCTATGGTGCATATGGAAACAGCGTAATGATGTTGTGTTCAGAGGCTCAAGACGCACGATGCACGCAGTATCCATGGAAGTGAAGGATGTTTGCTCCCTTTGGTCCATGGCGGGTGGAAGACTTCTTAGGCCCCTTTTAGATCGCAATTTACTTTTGAGTAATTAACTTTAGAGCTCTAAACTACTACAGCGGTCTGCTGTAAGCGGTAGCGCCTCTCGCGCTTGTAAGGGGGGGTCTCATGGCCCCCTAAAAACTCTCTCTTCTTAATTAATGACATGCCGGGAAACCGGATCTTTAAAAAAAATGGCACACACACAGGCCCACCTATCCAGAGCACAGGTACGTACAGTCAAATGTCTTTGCGCGCTGCTGATGCCACCACATGCATATGCATGCACATATTGCATATGACATTCCTTGATGACAGGACGGTGCGTGCACGGCAGATGCAGAAGACGAAAGCACTAGCTGGTACGCCGCTTCAGCTCGCCGGCGTACGGCGTGTCGACAGACCCGACCCAGAGCGCGCCGGCCCGCTCGGCCACCTCGCTCACGGACACGAAGCTGAACCCGTCCAGCGCCTCCGTCACGTTGCCCTGGCGGGAGACCCTGACGGCGACCATGGGCGCCGCGGGTGCTTCGCCTCCGCCGTCGCCGCCCGCGACGCCGTTGCTCAGCGCCACCCAGTACCCGCCATGGCCGTCGGCACGCACGTTGTCCGGGTACCCCGGCAGCTCCGCAAAGGTCTCGGACGTGTGTGCCACAACCACGTGCGTGGCGTCGGCGCTCACCGCCACGCCGTTCGGGTAGGAGAGGCCCGAGTGGAGCACGGCCACGCGGCGGGTCCGGGGGTCGTAGCGCAGCAGGCGGCCCGTCTCGTCGCCCAGGGCCACCACCAGCAGGTAGTCGCTGCATTGCAGTTTGCAAGAGTAAACACACAGGTTGGCATCAGTGTTGGTTCACCGCTGGGATCAGATACTATTCCACGAGCTTATCTGAGATGCTGCAGGTCAAGTAATAATAATCATCAAATTGATATGACACTACAAGAAATGTGTCGGTTTTTGACAAAACGTACGTCATAAATCATGCGCCTTATTCCATGGTTTGTGACGTTTATATGTTCATAGAATGTCAGAGAACAGGTTTATGACATTTATGTGTTCATAGAATGTCACAAACCATGGAATAAGGTGCATGGTTTATGACGCACATTTTGTCAAAAACTGACACATTTCTTATAGTGTGACATTCTTAACGAAAATTGGAGGGGCGGCAGGGGACTAGATATTTTTTTGGGAAAAAATTTGTGAACAAGCCTTTTTTGTAACAAAAATTCTACTAAACAACTCCCATATTTGCTTCCGAAATGTTTTTCATACATCATCACTTTACCGAATATAGGTACACAAAGAATATTAGCATCTATCGAATGTTGTTGTGATATCCATGCTATGGTGTTGAACACTTGAACGTAACTTTGAGTCATTATCACAGAACGTCGTTGGAGGACGTACGAGGTTAGGATTTTATTTATTTATTTTTAATTGGCATGCTTGCACGACCAAAAGGATCCAATTCGCAAATTTTTTTTAGATGCAATTATTATTAAAATATTAAACAAAAAAGGATTAAAAAATAAAAATTTTCCACGAGGCTACTAGGGACAACAAGTGCTTTATTGATGTTTATTATGTGAACTGCGTTTCTAGTTTCTTGTTGCCAGTTAGGGAAATAGCACTACGTACTATACGTACCATTGATGAATAATGGCCCCTTTTCATCTTGCTGCCAATGGGTTTTTATGGATGCTATGCAACGTTCGTAATATAATGACCCCTTTTCACCTTGCTGCCAATGGGTTTTTATGTATGCAAATAACTCGGTTAATTAGCCCTTACCTCCTCCTGTACGTGGTGCTGCTGTCAGTAAAGTAGACGTCGCCGGTCCGCTGGTCAACGTCGAGCCCGTTGAGGAAGTTGAATGGCTCGCCGCCGGCCTCCGTCGCCACGGCCTCCGCAAGCCCGCCGCGCGCAGCAACCCTGAGCAGCCCAAGGTAGGCGTCGGCGATGTAAAGGTCGCCGGACTGCAGGTGGAACTGCAGGCCCAGCGGGCGCCCGCACAGGCTCTCCGGCACTACCAGCTTCTTCTCCGGCGCGCACACCGCCACGCTCCTGCATTATGACGTTCGCACGGGTTAAAATCGTGTGAGCCGTACGTGTGTATTCGATTCTTGAATGTGCATGCAAGCAAGGAAACATGCATGCTCGCTTACTTGTGCTTGGAGTTGTAGGCGAACTCGGTCCATCCCCGGAGGCGACCTTGCCACCGGAGGATGCGGCCGTCGGAGA
This sequence comes from Saccharum spontaneum, assembly GCA_022457205.1. Taxonomy (NCBI): domain Eukaryota; kingdom Viridiplantae; phylum Streptophyta; class Magnoliopsida; order Poales; family Poaceae; genus Saccharum; species Saccharum spontaneum. Next base: position 57,587,211 of record CM039595.1, read on the forward strand.
CGCCGGAGTATGGCCCGCCGCCACGCCCGTCGAAGGCGAGACTCTCCGGCCCAAACACCGGCTCCGGCAGCGTCATCACGGCGAGTCCAGGATCTATGGACTTGGTTTCGTACGATGACGACGCCGCAGCCACAGCCGCAGCCGCAGGCAACAGGAAAAGAAGCGCAAGGAAGGAATGCAATGAACGAGTGGCAGCCGCAGCCGCCATGTCAAGCTTGGTGTGGCCTTCGTGCTCTACGGCACTCGGCATGCACGCAGGGGTAACTGCCGACAGCTCTTCGCTCGCTTGGGCAGCTGAACACTGATGGAGTGCTAGTAAATTTCAAGCACTCGACACATGCATGCAGCAGCTCGATCAGTTTGTGCATTTTTGTAGGCGTTGTCAGGTCAGGGTGCAGTGAACACTGTTGTGCACCGGACGCAGCAGCTACACAGGATACAGTTCGCAGCTGATGATATTAAATCGGCATTATGGTGGTCTACATATAATTGAAGGCACGCCATTTTCAGTTTCTGCATTCCTGCCAACCCGAACGAAAGCTCAAAGAGTTAAGGCACCTGCGCAAATTTCTTAACCCTGTTCATTTAGCTGAAATTTGGTTTACGCTGATGCTTATGCTAATTATTGTGAGAGGAAAGCACTGTTCGTTCACTGAAAAGTATCGCTGGTGCTGAAGAACAGAGCCACATTTGATGACCACATGTATATTCGCTTTTGTCTGACAGCATCAGGCATCATGTCTCTGACACTCCACCCCCTCCAACTGATCCCAACCAGCTTCATCGCCATTCAAAGTCCCATCTAAATCAACGTTAAATATAGAGCATGGTGAATATACCCAATTGCTAGTACTCCCTCTATCCAAGAAAATATGCAACGAGTTGCGTGCCGGCTAAAGTAGTTTACATTTAACTAAATTTGTAGAGAGTACTATTCACATTTATGACTTCAAATTAATTTATTAAGAAAATACATTTTGTAATTAATCTAATAGTATTTATTTGATATCGTAAACGTTGTTAATTTTTTATATAATTAATCAAACTTAAGATACTAAACCATATGACACTGTGCTAAAATTGTATGTTTTTGTGGGTGGAGGGAGTACAATGTATACCCATGTATCTCTAGTATACAAAAACGATTTTTACTAGCGTCCCCCTATTAAGCGTACTAGCTAATGAAATTTGCTACCCTGTGTAGCAAGCAAGTGTGGGCACGGCTAGAAACCATCACGAGAAATAGATTTTTATGAGTGGATGACTTAACTGTACCATGGATTTTATAGAGCTCCCGCTGAAGAATGGCTGAAATACTAGAGCTTCTAGTCACAGATGGGCGTTCAGCTGTGTGTCATCTCCGAATGATAGAGGCTGGAACCTTATTCCATTATCTAAAAAAATCGTGAATGGGCGTTAACTTCATCACAGGCACAAAGCTTCTGTGTCTGGGAGTTTACTACTGCATCATAGATGGTGTTTTTGCCCGTCTATGATGACTGTTATCACAGATAAGCTAAATCATGTCTATGGTGTGACCATTACCACAGATGTAAACTATAAGATGGGGATTTCATGCACCAGTGATGATGTTGAATTCTGTCTCCAATGTTTTCTACCCCACAGGCGAGGTTTTACATCAGAAATCCATGGAATTTCTTTATATTCAAAGATGGTTCTTATACAAAGAGGGTTTTCTATGATGTGAGCTATCTCAGATGACGATAGGCGAATTTATGTCTCTGATGACTGACATCACAGACGGAGGGAATTCACGTCTATAATAAATTGCACAGTGTATCGTTCATCAGCAGAGACGTGGTTCAGGCCTCTTTACATCTCTCATCAAGCGGCATCACAACAATAGCATACACACATCATGTGCAATTCATATCACACATATACACAATCACAGGCACAATACAAATATATAATTGGCAACAAAATATCATAGATACATTATATTGTGGTAGTAATGAAAGGTCTCGTGAACACCTAGGGAATGAGATTGAAATGTGTGTCCAATTCAGAGCCAATTAGGTTCCCCACCAACACATGCCGTGCTTAGTTGTGGCGCTGCACTTGTGGCAGAGAAAATGACCACCACACTTGTGGCGAAAAGCTAGCACATCAATGAACTGAAGAATTTTGTGGCTACCATAGCTTACATACGAACCAAGCAGGTGCCAACTTTTTGTGGCAGCCACACCCATGGCTTGCAAAGCAAGGTATGCAACCAAACATTACATAGGGTTCAATCTAAACTACCAAGAAAAAAACCATAAACTACTCAATCATAATGTACACTTAAGTTTTTTGTAGTGTGCTCTAACTTACCCTTAACCCTTACAGAGTTTTGCAACATAGAGCCAATCCTATCAACTAGCCTATAGCTAGTCAAGTAAGGTAAAGGTCACAGAATTAAAGCACAAGTTGAAGCTACAAACACGGTATGTAAAAAGCTAAGGATATAGAAAGGTCAAACTCCCAAAGACGCGAGTATGTATCTCGTGGTGCCGATTGTCGAATCACAACCTATACTGCATGTTAAAGCTCCATTGAAGCATGCTCTTGATCATCTAGTCTCTTCCGATCATGGTGTTTACCACTCGATTTCTACTAGGGTGTTAGACTGCACACAAGACCTCACCTAGTCTCGCAGTTTTCACCATTGTCACCCAATTTGGTCACCGTGACAAATTGCAAACCAAAGGCAGGTGTGACCGTGTGAGTCACCTAGTCTCACAACCTCCATCTGATCCCGTAGTCACCTTGATGTTGTATCCACTATGGAAATTTTCTCCACATGAGGGAAGGGGTCTCCTCATCCCCTACACTTGACATGACGCCACTCCACACTGAGAATGGAGGCTCACCACCTCGAAGGCTCCACACACAACGATGAACTATGGTGTCTATCCTACCCTTACATGTGATGTTGAGTGACTTGAGAGGATAGATGGTGTGTACAAATACTTTATCTAACTTGTAATCCTTGGAAACTGCAACATACTCAAGCAAGTGAGGCAACGTCATATACAGTGCTACTGGCTGTTAACTTCTTCCAACCTCTGGTCGGCCTGATGCTGTACTTTTGTTCTTCAGTCGGACCATCTCGTGCATGCAATCTTCTCTGATGTGCAATAGATGATCTATTGTTGTGCACTTTCTTCACCGAATCTTCCGACACATGCCTTTGCAAGCTGTCACTTAGTGGCCAAGTCTTTTAACACCGCTGGATGATCCGTCGACCTTCTGCCTCCATGCTGGACTGTCCAATGAGTGCTCCAGTGCATATTCCTGCATGGAATATTCCTTTGGTCCCTTCTCTTCTTCAATTGTCTCGATCTATTTTCTTGTTTTTATGGTTATATGTTTTGGGAGGAATCGACTCACTACAGGTAGAATATATAAATATGCGTAATCCTTATTTTGTGTTTTCTCATAACCCAGTTGCACTTGGGAAAGACCACATATCTAGTCAATATGAATATTTAGATGATTTGGCTCTAACCAGATAACGCGGGCCTACAATCCGTTGCAAGTTCTAGAAATTTTCAGCAGACATATTCATATCCCACCCTACTCTAGGCAGTCCTGTTCACTTGAACTTATCAACCTGGCTTATCAGTCATAGTATAGTGTTTTTCTCTCACAACAAATCAATGAACAATACTTTTCAGCCTGGCTTTTCAGCGAAGCGAACAGGGTAACATGTCACTTGTTAAGTAGCCACCTAATATTTGTTGATATTTCTTAACATCACTTTTGCTAAGTTGTCATCGCTAACAATAATGTTAGAAATGCTTGTTGGTACATTCTAGCGTCACTTCTATAATGACACTAAGAAGTATGTTGGTAATTTGTTGTGACTCAAAAATAATGCAAATATGTATATCAAGGGATCTGCAACTGCACAGATAATTTACAATTGTAGCATTTCACCCGAGAGTATTCCAATTATCATTATTTATATTTTTACCATAAGGAAGGACTAACAGATGAAATATATTGATAACTTATACGTATGATGGAGAGATAAACCATAACCAAGCTTCCACTCATAATAGGGTAAGTCACAGACTCACAGGATAGGATAAATATATGATAAATGATCATTGATAATTAATAGTTGAACACTCACAGTACTCCTTTCTATGCCATTAGCATGACTAAGTTGATACAATAGAGAGATAATTCCTGAGTCATTGTTAACAAAGCATACTATGACTAGTGCAATTATACTTAATAATCATGGCTATGATCAACTTCATATCTACACATAAGGGATGTTACTAAGAAAGATCAAGAACAGAGCATTAGTTCCTTCGTAACTAGATCCTACTTGACCACTACTACACTCGCACCTTTCACAGCCGTGTCATAATCCACGTCGCAGTCCAATTTTGACCTCAGCAGTAAGCTGTCGATAGTGATGGTCATAGCCTTCACCGCCGGCATATGGGACCGACTGCGGTGTACATGGTGGCGGTCACACCACAAATGCAGTTGGTGTGGTCTCGCAAGACTACAAGTCCTTCCGATGTACAACAATGGTGTGCGCAAGTGCGGAGTGGTAAAAGGTGTCCAAACCTCACTAAACCCTAGGCCTAAACCTAGAGCAAGCGCATAAGCGATGGTCTAACTAACCTAAGCACTTCACAAAGCACCTATGCTAATGACTGAATGTATCACTAAGCACTTAGCATATGGAGAGATTCAAAGTGGTGTACCAACACTGTACTATACCAACACTGTACTATCTTCCCAGCTTCTCCACACCTGTTTTGGCTGGTTGAGATGGTATTTATAGCCCCAAACTTGAGAACTAGCCGTTGGAGCCAGCATGCTTTTTTGGCTATCGACCGATGCTTGGCATCGCACAAATGACCTCAGTGTCGGATGTCTCACAACGGCTATGTGTCAGAACAAGCCGTTTCTCACTGTTGCACCACATCGGACATTGTCCATTTGTCCGGTGCAAGCCATCAGACTTGTCTGATGCACTTTGTGCCTCTCTGAAACCTTTCTAGAGTGCATCGGACACAATTGTCCATTTGTCCGAAGGTCATATATGCCAATGTCCAATGGTTGCTGTGCAGCTCCTATTTTGACTTGTTTCTTCGTGATCCTTGCATCCGGCTTCGTTCCAATTTCCATGGCTTCAACTTTGCTTGATCATGCAGGTCTTCATTGTCTTGTGTGAGGTGTTGATCTACGTCACCTTTGTTCAATCCACATTTGCAAACTATTGGACTACAAAACAAACACTTGCTAACTCATTAGTCCAACTTGGTTTTGTTGCTCATCAAACACCAAAATATAAACTAAATGGGCCGATGATTCATTTTCCTTACACCCTACTTGTGATGTCTACGCGGATTAGTAGTCGATTGGCCCGTTGCTCATCGACCTGTGTGGGCCATAGAATAGCACTAGTGATTAATTAGCGCTTGTCCTTGTGCATGACATGACATCACAGTTATTTTTATAAAAAAGAAAAATTAAGTATAGACCATTGATGAGGATGTGGGTGGTGAACTGGTGATACATCTCGAATTGAAGGAAACTATATATATTGTCCAAGAAGGCAACATAAATCTATTGACCAAACTTAAGGGGATTCTAGGCTACTGAAATGTCAAGGGCATGGAGAAGCCAACATGAACAAATGAAATTTCCCTCACCGTCCATGATCCAACCATTTTCTTTCAACATTAGCAGCAGCTGTGATCACATAATTTATGTGAACCATATATATATAAAAAAACAATGACAAACTATATAGTTTGGTGTATAATTTTGAGAACCTTTACAACGCCTTGGCCATATCTTACTATTCATAATATTTATTAGAGATATGGATTGTAATGCATGGGAAAAAATGGTAATAAATATATTCTTTCTATACATGTATTACCTATCATATTTTTCAATTATATTGATCCATATCTAACTAAATGTATGGTCTATGGTCGTTTCAAAGTTTCGTAGAAATTGCCACTTAGTATGTTTGGTTCGGCTTAAAAACTGTTTATGGTCCAAAATATAGGTAGAAATTAAAAGCTAAACGATGTACTTTTCTGTAACTTTTTCTTGCCGCGCTTCTTGAAACAACCATCATTTGTACTAAAACACAAAAACTAGTTCACACCAGCTTATCTTGACCATAATTTTCCTCTATCTTTGTAGCTTCTTAAGGAAACATTTCCCAGAAAATCTGTATAACAAACAGGGCAGCATTTTGGTAGCTTTTCCCAGCGCTCATGCATCTTGCTTCTATCACAAACACGCCTTATCCAGTTACTAAAAGGCAACCCTTTTCTTTGCATTTATTCCTGAGCTTATCCCGGCCCAACCTCAGAAAGTTCTTCTCTTCCTTCCCGCCATCTCTTACCGCCCATCATCTCTTCTCTTCCTTCCCGCCATCTCCTACCGCCCATCATCTCCAATACCCGTCAGCTTCACCCACACTCCTCAAATAATGGCCGCATGATAATGCATGTCCTACCTCAGGAGCCTCACTATATTGGTGTCCTAGCTGTCTATATATAGCACATGCTCATTGCTTCAGATTGCATGCACACGATCCTCCACGCAGCTGGTCTGAACAAACTACTCAGCACCACGCAGCTGCTCACGCTGGCTCCGCCTGCACGGGCCGGCATCCCGTTCACAGAGCAGGACCTGGCGTCGGAGGAGACCCTGCGAGCGCTGTACGAGCAGTGGCACAGCCACTACATGGTGTCGCGCCCAGGCTTTCAGGAACAGGACAAGGCGCGGCGGTTCAACGTGTTCAAGGAGAACGTGTGGTACATCCACGAGGCGAACAAGAAGGACCGGCCGTTCAGGCTGGCGCTGAACAAGTTCGCGGACATGACTACAGACGAGTTCCGGCGGACATACGCTGGCTCCAGGACGCGGCACCACCGTGCGCTGAGCGGCGGCAGAAGGCACGGCGAGGGCAGCTTCATGTATGCGGAAGCCGGGAACCTGCCGCCGGCCGTGGACTGGCGGCAGCGGGGCGCGGTCACTGGAATAAAGGACCAAGGCCAGTGCGGTATGAAATCACAACTAATACAGTGCGGTACGTATCTATCAGCCCCTTCTTCACAACTAACAAAGTGTGTATGTACTTGTTGTTGAAGGGAGCTGCTGGGCGTTCTCGACCATCGCGGCTGTGGAGGGCATAAACAAGATCAGGACCGGGAAGCTGGTGTCACTGTCGGAGCAGGAGCTCGTGGACTGCGACGACGTCGACAACCAAGGCTGCAACGGTGGCCTCATGGACTATGCGTTCCAGTACATCAAGAGGAACGGAGGGATCACTACCGAGTCTAACTATCCGTATCTTGCTGAGCAGAGGAGCTGTAACAAGGCAAAAGTATGCGGTTAAAACGCTTCTTTTTATGATTCTTGAAAAGGAAATGTAAACATTACTAACCCAAACTAACAAAGCATTTTGTGCATCGATGGCATTGCAGGAACGATTCCATGATGTGACAATAGATGGATATGAGGATGTCCCTGCTAACAATGAAGATGCTTTACAGAAAGCCGTCGCAAACCAGCCAGTGGCCATTGCAATTGAGGCTAGCGGCCAAGATTTCCAGTTCTACTCGGAGGTCTGAAAATATTTTACTTACTAGATCATGAACTTGGAACATTTTTTACTATCTAATTTGCTTTTAGAAACAGTAACATATCAGTTCAATGAAAACTGTGCACGCATTCATGGCTGCTCTTGGTGCCTCCTCTCAGGGTGTCTTCACTGGAAGCTGTGGGACAGACCTAGACCATGGAGTCGCCGCTGTTGGGTACGGTACAACTCGAGATGGCACTAAATATTGGATAGTGAAGAACTCCTGGGGCGAGGACTGGGGTGAGAGGGGCTATATCAGAATGCAACGAGGCATCTCGGACTCGCAAGGGCTATGCGGCATCGCAATGGAGCCATCTTACCCAACTAAAACAGCAACACATGGTGCCATCATGACCGATGGGCACACATCCTATTAAGCAAGTGCTCTTTGTTTAAAGAGCAGCATACCATGTTTCATTATGCTATGCAATTTATGCAGAATGTAATGTTACTCAAGATATTGGACTAAATAAATATGGAACTACTAAGAACTGATTTACCTCCAACATGGGCACACCGTGGGCGTGAGATCTGTGGTGCTACTCATCTAACAGCCCAGTTGTTTATTTAACTAGAGGCTACCAAACATTTCCTAACAATCACTAAGACAAGAATTTATTCAAATGTTCGACATAGTTTCCCCTGTAATCTGGATGTCTGAAATAAGCAGATATAAGAAGGAACTGAAGCACCCACAACCCCATCCCAACAATCAAATAATGATCAGTTTGAATAAATTCTGTGTCCCTAAGTTTACTCTACACTCCATTTTAGCCAGTTAAGTTTGTTGTCGTAACTAAGCATGTATATGAATGCGATCGAATAACGAAGAGAGAGAGAGAGAGAGAGAGAGGATTGATATCACCGGTATCCATTGAGGAGGTGGATGTTCGCCCTGTTGTTGAGGTGAAACCCCAGGCGCTCGCTTGTGGTCGAGTTGTCGTGGTCGCTAGGCCGCGGGCTGGTGAAGGCGCTTCTTTATCGCTTGGAGCAGTCATAGCTGGCGCGGATTATCCTCTCGGGCTACCTTGGGCTGGCCTTTGCCGGCTTGACGTCCTTAGCAGGCTCGTGAGCCCCCGGGGGTGACTTCTTCATGTCCGGGCTGCTGTAGTTTCTGGCCGGGAACGCTCGTGCGTTCTGATGCTCGAGCCCTCACGGCGCGACGACGTTGTGGTTGTTGCGTCTCTGCTTCTAGTATGGTTGCCACCCTTGATGAAGGGCTGGCGTGAGCTATCGCTACGGAAGCAGGTTCTGAGGGCAACACGGTTTGGTCTGCTCGATACGACGCTTGGTGCACTCTGGGAGCCTGCTTCCTCGGATGCACATGCCTCTGAGTGAAAGCTGACAGTTCGTTGAGGCGTGATGGATGGTTTGTCCACCATGCGGGCCTGGTCCCTGGTTCCTGGCTTGGCCTTGCGTGGCGTGGTGCCGGGTAGCCACCTGATCGCTAACGACGATGCCACGCGGCAGTGGGCGGTTTCATCGCTCGTGTGCGCCCTGGTCTGCTATGTTCCAATGGTGGCGGAGACGTCGCTCGGGGCGTGTTCTACCGCTAGACCCGGGCTTCCCATGCGGTTGCCCTGGATAGGGTAGAAGCTGGTGATGGGCGAGTTCCACCGGACGTACGCCGGCTCCAGGACGCAGCACTACCGTGCGCTGAGCGGTGACAGAAGGCATGGCGAGGGCAGCTTCATGTATGCCGAAGCTGGGAACCTGCTGCCAGCTGTGGATTGGCGGCAGCGGGGCGCAGTCACGGGTATCAAAGACCAAGGCCAGTGCGGTATGAAATCACAACTAACACAGTGCGGTATGTCAGCTCCTTCACAACTACCACAGTGTGTGTAGTTGTTGTTAAAGGGAGCTGCTGGGCGTTCTCAACCATCGCGGCTGTAGAGGGCATAAACAGGATCAGGACCAGGAAGCTGGTGTCGCTGTCGGAGCAGGAGCTCGTGGACTGCGACGACGTCGACAACCAAGGTTGCAACGGTGGCCTCATGGACTATGCGTTCCAGTACATCAAGAGGAACGGAGGGATCTCTACCGAGTCCAACTATCCATATCTTGCCGAGCAGAGGAGCTGTAACAAGGCAAAAGTATGCGGTTATAAACGCTTTCCTTTTAATGCTTGAAATGAAAATGAAAATGTAAACATTAACCAAACTAACAAAGCATTTTGTGCATCGATCGCATTGCAGGAACGATCCCATGATGTGACAATAGATGGATATGAGGATGTCCCTGCTAACAACGAAGATGCTTTACAGAAAGCCGTTGCTAACCAGCCAGTGGCCATAGCGATTGAGGCTAGCGGCCAAGATTTCCAGTTCTACTCAGAGGTAATAAATTTGATGAAATGCAACATGATTATATATATCAACAATGTTACTGAAAATACGGCAAGGCCTGACTATATCCTACTGAAAGTATGTTAGTTACTAGATCATGAACTTGGAACACTTTTACTATCTAATTTATTTACTTTTAGAAATAGTGACATCTCAATTCAATCAAAATTGTGCACTCATGGCGGCTCTTCTTGGTGCCTCCTCTCAGGGTGTCTACACTGGAAGCTGTGGGACGGACCTAGATCATGGAGTTGCCGCTGTTGGGTATGGCATAACTCGAGATGGCACGAAATATTGGATAGTGAAGAACTCATGGGGCGAGGACTGGGGTGAGAGGGGCTATATCAGAATGCAACGAGGCATCTCAGACTCCCAAGGGCTGTGCGGCATCGCAATGGAGCCGTCTTACCCAACTAAAACAGCAACACATGGTGCCATCACGATCGATGCGCATGCATCCTATTAAGCAAACTGCTCTTTGTTTAAAGAGCAACATACCATGTTTCATTATGCTATGCAATTTATGAAGAATGTAATGTTACTCAAGAAATCGGACTAAATAAATATATAAAACTACTAAGAACAGATTTACCTCCAACAAGAGCACACCTTGGCCGGGCGTGAGATCTGTGGTGTACTGATGTAACTGCCAAGTTATTTACTTAACTAGAGGCTACCAAACATTTCCTAACAATCACTAAGACAAGAATTTATTCAAATGTTTGGCATAGTTTCGACTTCCATCTAAATGTCTGAAATAAGCAGATAAAAGAAGGAACTGAAGCACCCACAACCCCATCCCAACAACCAAAGAATGATCAAACCCTCTATAAGCAAAACTTGGTGAAAGCAAGCAAAATTTGATTTAATACAACTTAAAGTCTAAATTTAGTGAACTAACATTACGAAGACTAAATAGGTCTGTGGTCAAGACGAAGGGTACTACTCCTAGCTCCCATGCATGATGCTGTCAATTGATGCCTAAAAACCAAACAAACATAAGGACGAGTAAAGACACATAGCAATTATAATCAGAACACTTACCGTAGACCCATTAACAAAGAACTAGCACACCAATGAAAGTAGTTTGAGTCTGAAATGGATTACACATGAAGATATTTAGAATTTACCGTAAAGCCAAGCAATGCAAGTGGGTCCAACACTTACTCAAACCAAATATAAGAACCCAATTATACATCCAAATCAATAGGAACAAGAATTTGTATAACTTATATTTTCTAACCCCACTAATGTAAGACATCCACATCATTTCTCACCAAGTATCCACATCATTTTTTAATAAGTATTCACATCATCTCCCAGTAATGTCATGTCAACCCATTAACTTCCAACCTATTCATTGCAAGCTATTTTTAATATACAAGAAATATACAAGTCATTCACATATTGCTATTTGTTTTGCTGTTCCACCATCTTATAATTCGATATAACTCTTTTAATTTATATTGAATTTTTTCGTTGCCATGCCCAATTTTATAATAACCAGTGCAAGAACATGTATGTCTAACTCATACAAGCCCAATTTTTAAGAAAGTCCCGCAGCAACGCATGGGGTATACTTCTAATTGAATATAATTGAAGATAAACTTGAAACAAGAATATGAATATAAATACCAAACTACATGTCTGGACCCACCAGAACATGATGAATTGTATGTAAAGGAACACTTGAAACTTGAATTACGTGGAGCATGAATATGATAATGAGTCACCAAAAACATAGTAACTGAAACAATTGAAAACTCAAACAATAGGCGTAAAGGCAACTCACAAGTTCATCATGCACTTGCCTTAACCTTGGCGAGAACCTGATGTCACACCCTCGGAGAGATGGAACCCGAGGTTAACTTATAGAATAAAGCTATCAGAAAAACTAGCCTACATTGATCACAACTCTATTTCATGAATTCTTAAGTAAAACTCTTGCTCGAACCTATTATTGTCACATTTTCCTGAATTTTTTTAATAGATATGTGAATGTCTCACTGTTTGGTCCATAATTTTATACTCTGCTTAATGAAACATAGCAAATAAATACCTCTTGGACATTTATAGAAAATTTTGAGTAACTTTTGTTGTGGTGAAAAGCAGAAAATTTGAGTCCAACTATGTCAAAAATAAATATACAGATTTTTTGGCACCATTTTGAGCACAATTCCTACAGCCTTAATTGGATTTAAGTAAAACCAGCAACCATGATAAGAATGAGACCAACAACTTTCTTTAGGCTAAAGTTGAAATTCTGTACCAATTGATCTCAGAATGCAACGAATAAATCTGCTTATTTTATGCATTCTCTAAGAAAATTGATGCATCTGGAAACTAATTAGATATGATATTATGCAAAGATCACAAATTTACAAATTAAAGAAAATTTATATATTTTGCCATGTCTTTTGTATTCCCTTGCAGTTCAGCTAATCTACAGCACTTGCCAAGGCCCTCGGAGCAACAGCTTGCCTGCAGGTTACAGATCGGGAGTAGCGTCAAGGTCAAAGGGGAACTCCAATGGTTCAAATTTATCAGATTTGATGTGAACTCACATTATATCCAAATGGAACATATTAGTAGTCAAACGGATTTCTTTTATAACTACTCCAAGCAAGCATGATATTTGGTTGTCCAAACGAATTATGGCTTAAAAAGTCTAAATTTTCAGTTGTCTTTAGCTGATCCGGTTAACTCATAGTTTTACAACGTTCAGGCCATTACAGCTCGTGCTACCTCAATTGGTGGCATAATTTTAAAATTATTGAAGAACTCTTATTTCTCTTTTTAATCTCTGGCTATAACTTATAACTAGTCTTTCTCCCTCATACTAACTTCAAATTTGATGATTTTTTTCTTAAAATTTTCTAAAATCATGCTCTATCAACTTATTATGTTCTTACAGCTATTATTTTTATCATCCTTTCATGTGACTTTGTTTTATTAATTGAAAATTTGAATTTAAAAAAATGACAACTTCCAACAACATTTTAATGTAGTGAATGATTTCATTTGAAAAAGTCATGAACATAAAAGTTATAGAACTGATAAGATCTACAACTTTTATTTTGGTCATTTCTTTATCTGACAAAGTGATAGTAACATTGTTTACAAATTTACTTAACATTGTTCACAAACTGATGAAGATCTTGATGACTTGTACAACTTTGTTATTGATGACCTTTTCAGCTGAAATCGTTTACTCTTTCAAAATGTTGTTTGAAGTAGTCATTTTTGAAACTCAAGTTTTGAATTGTTAAAACAAAGTCACATGAAAAAGATGAACAAAATGAAAGTTGTAGATCTGGAAAAGTTATAGAAGTTTGTAGTTGACAGCTTTTCATTTGAGATCATTTTATCAAGTAAAACTATGTTTGAATTTCTCAAATTTGAATTTTGAATTTTTAAAACGACGTCGGATGGAGAAACAACCTAAATGAAAGTTGTATATCCCAAAAAGTTATACAACTTTGTAGTTGACAACTTTGTCATTTTAAATCATCTTATCAAGGAAAACTACGTTTGAATGTCTAAAATTTTGAAATTTGAAATTTTCAAACAACCTCGGATGAACAAACAACAAAAATGCAACTTTGTAGTTGACAACTTTTTGATTTGAAATTATCTTGTCAAGGAAAACTACTTTTGAATTTCTCAAATACGAAATTCAAATTGTGAACAACCTCGGATGGAGAAACTAACAAAAGGAAAGATGTAAATCTCGAAAAGTCATACAACTTTGTAGTTGACAACATTTTCATTTGGATTCGTTTAGGTCCTCAAACAATAAATTTAAACTCGGTTTAGGATAACATGTGGGGAATGAAAATCTATTATAGACACAAGTGATTGTGAGATGCAGTGGTAGAGGTGGGTACGCGCGAGGGAGAAATCATGGGTTCGAATCCTGCCGGGCGCGAAGCACGTGATTGTCACATGAAAAATGCCGCAACTTGCTATTTTTTGGGTGGCCGAGATAGTGTTAGATAAGGCGGAGAAATATACTTGTTCTCCAATTCGCTGGAAATGTATCATAGAGAAATTGTGGATAAACTACGAATCACCACCCTGAGAACTCCAGTGATTCAATTGTGCGTGACTACTAATCCTCCAAGGCTTGTAGATGGGAAATAGGGGAGAACTGGAGAGGTGGTTGCAATTGCTTTACACGGTCGCTTGATGCCCAAAGGCGGAACTTCCAACGACGAAGAGAGGCCCTGCATTAAAAAATCTAGTGACAAAGGCACAAAGGCGGCCAAGGGAGGTGTAGCAAAGGGAAACACTAACTCATCGAAGATGATGTGACAGGACACTATAACATGTCAAGTGGAGATGTCCAAGCAGCGGTGCCCTTAGTGAGAGGTGGGGTCGCCGAGGAACACACGCGGAGTCGAGTAACGGGAAAGTTTTGTGGGGTGTCATTATCAGCCTGAAAAGACTTCGGTGTGATGCTGAACTCCGCGTATGAGCATAAGAAATGAACTCAACAATATAGATGGCAGTGTACATCATATTTGTGGTGTGAAGGGAAAGACCAACAAAATTGAGTGTAATCATCTAGAAAAACAAGATAATATTTATTCCCTGAAGTACTGAGTACTAGGGATGTCCATACATCACAATGAATCAACTCAAACACAGCAGTGTTGGTGGAGGCAAAACTGCTGAAATGGATCCTTGTGTGCTTGCTAAGCTGACAGGCATGACACAGTGACCGCAGGTGCTTATTATAGGAAATGGCGAGCATGTTCTTGAGTGTGGCGAGGGCAGAATGATTGGGATGACCAAGGTGGTGGTCCATACCGTGGACGAGGTGGCGAGTCTGCAGCTATAGGATGGTGATGGACAGATGGTGTAGAGATCCCCACTACTATTGCAGCAAAGAATCACGCACCCCATCTACCGGTCCTTAACTGAAAAACCCAAAGCGCTAAACTCGATAGAATAAGAATTATCGCAAGTAAATTGGCAAACATAGAAAGGTTCTGCGCAAGAGGAGGAGCAATGAGAACAATATTAAGGAGAAAAGTAGTGTCGGCTATCAATGAGGTGGATGTGTCATGCCATGACATGGGGATGATGCTACTGTTACCAACCATAATGACAAAGGAATTAGAGTGAGGTAGGTGGGAGAGAAGTGCACCATCCATGAATGACATATGAGTAGTAGCGCTGGTGTCGAGGACTAGGGGTTGGAACCTTGGAGTGCCATTTGGTTCAGGGCGATGAAGAGGCCGGCCTGATTCCAGCCGTTGTCACCCTGCTGGGGAGCAGTAGTTGGATGGGTGGTGACGTCGGAGAACTGCACCAGCGTGAAGATAGTGTGTGCCTGCGGGTAGGCACCAGTTACAATAGGGGAACTAGTAGCATGACATGTGGGCTGGAGCAAGGGGGCTCCACTGCAACTACTGACTACCCCAGGGGTTGAAGCAGACCTAGGGGCCAGCATGAGGGATGGCACCATGGCCACCCCTTGGAACAGCAGACCACTGCCGCCTATGCGACCCTTCTGCCTGTTGCGAGGGTGGCATGGCACCTAGGCCTGAGGCCATGATACCTAGACCTAGGCCTTTCACATAAATAGCCATATACTATGGGAGTACAACTTGTATTACAAGTGAGGTACAAAGTGTAGTACAACTGATGATGACATCGCTCCTTCAAACACAAGCCAAGGAGATGAGGACGACTAGCATGGGCGTCCAACTCATCCACATCTTAGCGGAGGCCCAGTCCAACTCAAGTCGGAGTCCATCTTGGATTCCAGGAGCAATCTCAGGTAAAATCAATGCCGAGAACCCATAATCTAACAAATGGCTTTGGTTTCATGTCAAAATTCATCTGAGTCAACAGACATCATCAAAACAAGCCAGCGTCCAAAATCTGCTAGGGTGTCATGACAACGGTTTTTGGACCATTGGGACGTGTATCATCTTAGAGCCCATTAGGTGGCACATCCTTGGGTGATCACGCCCAAGACTCTATGATTAACCATCATCGCTCTCGTTAGGATTTGATTTTTGTTGTGCTCTTGTTTTCCTCTCGTGAAACAGATATTGTTTGCTGCACTTGTGTCGCCAAGATCAACTACCAAGATTGACTACTGTGAACCAGGGCCATGTTCTTGATGTTGTTTGCCTGTGTCAACTAGTCCTTTCGAATCAAGACTTGAAGCTCTTATTAGTTTACTAAACTTCATATATACTTGCAATTTCAGATTGCGTTCATTCTGGCCTTGCTTGTGTTCTCGAATCACTTGCAGGAAAGCCTTCTCAGTAATGTCAATCGCTTTGTGTGTGGTTGATAACCAACGGAGCAGTGGTCTAATGGTTGTGGGGATCTAAATCAGACTTGATTCAAAGCCTAGAAATCTCACTGGTCTCTCTCTCCTCTTGTGGAGCATGTGGTGCTGTGGGTGGAGGTAATCCACTGTGCCAGAAAAGACTAGTGACGTGGCTTCATAGTCATCAGTAACATCGAAAAAACATGTCACTTATATTGCATCTTTGATGTAAAAAATTAGCAACACTTATATTGTGTCAAATTTAGAAGTCAATGCTTACATATTTGTTGCTATTATATGTTTATCCTTGTTATCCCTTTTGTCGAACTCTCCCTTGCAGGACGCAGGTGTGAAGAGTGAAGGTCGTTTCTCTCACTAGCTTGTTTCAATATTTTTGAAAGCAACTTGACATCACAGGATCCTATCTTACCTGTACATGATCGCTAACATGAATTAGTGCACAAATTAGATTTAGATACTGACCATGATCAGAACCTATAAATGCCATCTGTGTCTTTGTTGATGCAGTATAGTTGGAATTGATGTAGCCGATCTTAGTCTTCACCAGTTTCGAGGCTTGTTGCTCCTTGGTGATGAACTGTAGTTCTCTCTAGTGTCAGTTCCTGGACATCGGTAGACTACCTTCCTGATTCTTCAGAGCTCTAATAGATTGGTTTGTGTTTTGACTATAGAGAGTGATGTAGTGAACGTCTACGGGCATCAGCCCTTTATCTATATATGTGCTGCGGGCCCAGGGGCTAGCTGAACCCTAGGAGGCTTAGGGTTGCTGCTGATTGCAGCAATGGGTTATTTCATAAAATATGCACTGTTAGGTGGACTTAATAATTATTGCCAAACTAATATGTTGGCCTGATATCACACTCCAACAAATATATTCATCCATAAGTATCTTTTCTTATAGATAAGGAATTGAGTCCGGCTTCATCCCTTAGCACTAAGGGAACCAGACCACAATCATCCATAAATATCTAGTCTCAAATAATGTATAGAACTGAGAATTACCAGATGCAATTTAAATCGGCAAGAAACACCCCCCTGTAGATACGATTTAGTTGCTACGCTATTGGTAGTGTATCTGTATCCAAGACGATTCCACTACTAGACACAGTTGTTGATATATTTAAAGAAAAACGTATCTATATATTGAGTGGTTCCTCTCGGAGATACGGTTGTTAGCACGTTTAAGAAAAAACATATCTACGTCTGGTGGTAGACACGAGTTTAAGTTACGTGTCAAATGTTATATGCACTTGTGTGTCAGTCATGCTCGTGCCTTCTCCCTCCCCTCACTCCCGTGATTTTCTCGGGTACGCGTTTCCTCTCGGAGAACTTCCGTTGTGGCGGCTGCCACGGCAGAGAGCAGATCGAAGCAGGATGAGGTCATGGCGGCTAGATCCGAGCCCTGGTGCCGGCGGCCTGGACGGCGACTGCCCGAGTGCATGGGAGCTCATCGTCATCTGAACAGCAGGCAAATCACTCCTAGGGCCTAATTATTGCTATAGGCAAGTGCACTTCTACCTTGTCAGTTTTATTTATCTCTTCCTTGGGTATCCACTACCACAATCTGGAATTGCCTTGAGTGCCAAAAACCGCCAAGGAAAGGGGTAAAACTGCCAAGGAAATGATCCTTGACTACAAACCGTCAAGCAAACGCACTCAAGGATAGAAGCTAAGGGAAATTAGTTTCCTTGGCGGTTCTGGCCCTCAAGGATGATTTCCTTGGAGGCTAGTCGCCAAGGAAACTACGAGCAGACTTAATTTGCCAAAGTGCCAAGGAAATGTTGTGACCGCCAAGAAAAGTAGTTTGCTTGAGGGCCAACAGCTTCCAAGGAAAGTAGTTTTCTTGAGCGCCAACAACCTCCAAGGAAAATAGTTTTTTTGAGCGCCAACAACCGTCAAGGTAATACATATTTTCTTGGCAGTTATAAACCTTTAAGGAAAGACATTTCCTTGGGGGCAGCCAGCTGACAGGTTAATTATTATTCTTGAGGGCATGACTGTAAATCCTTGGCTGCAAGAACCGTCAAGTAAACTCTTATTTCCTTGACTGTACAAAACCCTCAAGGTAATCATTGTTTTTCTTGGCTACCATTGCTGCCAAGTTTATTATTTTAGTGTACAAAACCCTCAAGCATGCTTAATTTCATTGACTGTACAAAACCCTCAAGCATGCTTAATTTCCACCAGTCCCAAGTTTTCAGTGCACCTTGTTCCACTAGGTGTTGGATCGAACCAATCACAATCAAACAAAACCATCTCTAGTTGCAATCGTCCTTCCCATTTTCTTTTTATGATGTCCTCAATTACACCATAGTACTTCTGTCTCATTGTTGTCATCATCAACACAAGATACACAAACACCAGTATTCACTGTTGTCAATCCCGATTTAGATCTCTCATGCTCTTTCGAGCGAAATCTATAACCATTCACATCATAACAGCCATAGGTGGTAACTCTTTTGCGGAAACCATAAGATATTTGACATAAGGTTGTATCAATGCCAAGTGTTTGCATGCACTACAAATTAAATAGATATAGTTTGATATGTTAGTTTTAGATGGAAAATAGATGGACAGATAACTAAATGTGAAAGGTTGTAGAAGGATTACTTCTTCCTTGAACCAATCAAAGAAGTTTGGGCCACGTTTTCCTCGGCTACTCTCCACCCATTTAACCTTAAGTCCCTAAGCTGTTCAGGTGTTGGTCTAATTCTGCTCTTCCATTGTTCCTTCTCAAATTTACTATAAGAGAGGAAAGTAAGTTAACATAGAGCTACCAAAATACAAAAAAGGAACATCTATGGTTTATAGGATGAAAGCATGTATTACTTGAAGTGCTCATCCATCTCTGAGATGTTTGTCAAAACATATAGGAATGCAGCCTCATATTCTTCGGTTGAAAGCGCACGGACACCGTGAGGGCTTGAGCACCGACCAAGGTACTGAAAAATTTCAATGTTGCATGGACTTTCAAAGGTAGAAGCACCGGAATCATATCGAGGTACTTTGGTCCTATTTGATGGGATATGTGGCCTGAAGTGAAGAGAGAGAAAATTTGTAGCCTCCTCAACTAATTCAGCCTAAATGATGCAACCCTCATCATGAGCCTTGTTTCTTATTTTCTTTCTAAGCTGCTGAATTTTCCTACAAGAAATAACTAGAATTAAGGAAAGAATTATAAAAGAAGCATAATTTGGTTTTTTCTGTTTTATTTTTACCTCTCAAATGGATAGTTCCAACGAGCTTGGACAGGACCTCCTAGTCTAGCCTCACAAGGAAGATGAATAATCAGATGTTGAATAGGATTGAAAAAACCTGGAGGAAATATCTTTTCCATTTTGCAAAGAAGAACAACAACTTGCAAGTAAACATAGAGCTACCATATTCCTTGGTGGTTTACTTAAACCTTCAAGGAATATATGTTTCCTTGAGTGTGGAGTACCACTGCCAAGGAAACTGTCCTTTTCTTGGCGGTTTGATTTTGGCCCCCAAGGAAATTCTGGGCCGCCAAGGCAATTCTAGTTTCCTGTAGTCATGCATACTATTCTCGTGCTGCTACTTTTATATGCATCTTTGTTCATACAATATTTATGCATCTTTCTAGGATCAATAAGGTAGAATCCTGAAACAATCTTGTTCCCTGCCTTGATGTTTTCCCTGTGAAGTTTGTTAACTGAAATAACCGATACATCTTGCTCACTTGGTAAACTGTACAGTGAAAAAAATAGAGAACTGAAAAGCTTGTTTGCCCAATTGACTGTATGCTTTATTTTTCTTATGATTAGCAGCTGTAGTCACTGGTTTTTCAGAGACTTCAAAGTATTTTTTTTTTGCTTCAGTGCAGTTGTTTAATTCGTTCATGTCCTCGAACTTGTAGTAGATGAATTTTATTTACAAATAAGGAGTTGACAGCTCATTGGATCACAGCTATTATAGTTCTGAATAATAGTAGAACAGATTCTTCCATGGGTATGCAAGAGATTAATGATGTCATGTTTCCTGAAACTTGCTGGATTTATCTATTTCACCAATTGGTTTTCATGTCAACTTGTGTGGCTTGAAGATTATTAAGAAAATAAGTTGCCAAAGCAGCAGTCTGACATCAATGGATGGGTTTCTGGTACTCTATCACAACTCAACCAATTCAGGAATGAACTGTGTTAGAAGAACTGCACCTTAGCCATAATGGAATGGAATACAAAAGATGGATGGTTTTTCTACCTTGCAGAACCTCCGTGTTTTGGATGTTTCATCTAGCAAGCCAATCACTATAGAAATGTCGAAACCTTCACCAGGTAAATGATACCATGGTAAGAATATAAGCTGCTGGACAAAATGGTTATCTCTGGCTCTTCTTTCTCATCTGAACTTGCTATATAGATTGGATTAGAGGACCTGTAGTTGAATGACAACCAAATACCATCTCTAGCTGGGATAGAAGCTGCTTTGGCTGGTTCGTGTGAGATGTTGATGACAATATATCTTGAGCAAAATCCCTGTGTAAGTATTTCATAACTTATACATTTAATCCTTCAGTGTTTTTATATAGAGCAGAAAAAGAGTCAATATTAACATGCATTATGATGTCACAATCATTGAAAAAAATAGCATTTACTTTTATCTGTAACGACCTTTTTAAAAATTTTATCACAGAAATTTTTGTGGTGATGTATTTTCCAAAACTTATATTGAATGAATTTATCTATCTAATCTTAATTTTTCATTTAACCTGTAGGATCATGGAATCAAGTCAAGAAAATTTTCTGAACGAAGAAATGAAGATTCAGAAGTGAAGTGCAAGTGTCTGTATGCGCAAAGCTTTTTAAATAGAATAGATCCTAATGTATAAGAAATAAAGGAATATATGCAATATCTACATCTTGTATATGGATGATTGACTCTATTTGCTCTAATATTAAACAAACACATTTCATGTGGTTTTCGACCTGCTATACTATGGTCTCCAAAGTAAATATAGTTATGAGTGTATTAAAAAACGTTTCTGCATACTATATTATCAATAAGAAAAAACAGAACACAAAAGCGTATCAACTTTGCTTGATATGAAATTTAAAATGTCTTTCCAAGACGTAGACACGCTTGACACCGTCTCCAGAAAAGTGTCTTATGTCATCTAGACACTCTTAACATTGTTTCTAGAGAGCGTCTCATGTTTTCTAGACACGATTGACGAAACATATCTACAATTTCTGACAAGGTCCGTGTGGAGACGCTCCAAAAACGCTTTACTTAAGCGTGTCTATACTTCACTAGAGATGAAATAAAGCATATCTAACATAGAAAAAAAGAATATCTAGAGGTGGGTGTTTCTTGTAGGTGCTGATGGCCTCAAGAGCTAATGAAATGACCAGTGTATGCTGCAAAATTTTTGCGTGGGCTACACCTCCATTTCATAGTAAGGCACCAAAATCTGACAACAGTACAACTTTCAGATTTAACGTTTAAACTCAAAATTAAGACTAATTATATTTTAGAACAGTCAGGCACCAACAACCTGTAACAAAGAAAGTACTAATTATATTTTAGAACAGTCAGGCACCAACAACCAGTATAAAGTAGGAACTGATAAGGGGGGCACTAAATTAAGCATTAATAATATCAGTTCAAGAAATAAATTGTAATGTTGAATCATGATAGCAGAACATATAAAAGCATAATCCAAATGACAATCAGGTTCAATACTCTTTCCATGAGTTCGCTAAAATATATACAGGTAACGAGGGTGTCCTGGGTCCTCCACACGAACATGTCAGGAAGATATGTTAGCTACGGATCTACCGGATTACAGGAATTATAAGAGTATTTGAGAATTGGGAAGTAGAATGGAGAATTGGGGATGAACTGGAGGAGTTCTAGTTCACTGAGAATTCTGATGTCTTCTTTCTTGTTACACAGTACTGCCTCTCCTCTCCTTAAGTACATATTTCATTGCAGCTGTGCCCAGCTACACTCACTGCCACTGGGGCCCTACGTAGTAGCTGTTTGGACGAGTGGACCGAGCCGTGCGCCGAGGCCCAATTTGTGCAGCAGCTGTCCTGTTGCCTGAAGAAGTGGCGTGATCCTGCACTGTGACAAGATAAGTAGGATCAAGGTCATAGAAGACACGACGCTTGCCACCTTTTTCTTTCGTCACACGGAAGGAAGCAGGTATGTGGTGCGAAAATCTCAGGTTCTCTCCAGTAGGTATCTCCAGGACTCCCTTTTGCTTGTCAGGTTTGAAAAAAGTTGTGCAACCATCAACTTTAGCCAGGAAAGAAAATTTTGTGCTAGCATCATTGCGCTCGATGATCTCACCGACAGCAAATTCACAACAATCATTACTGGACGGATTCCGCTCAGGCACCCAATCCATATAGATGGCCCAAATCTCACCTACTTGTGGAAAAATCTCATATTGACACTCTTTGCTGCTTCTCTTCTTGCATTGAGACATGTAATTGTCAAGATTCATGGAAGGGAATGTTGTGTCTAGGTCAGAGGGAAGACAACTAGAGTCAAGTAGCAGAAATCCTTCTGGGACAATATGATTTTTCTCCAATGTACGGCCATTGATTTTTTTGAGGATGTTTTCATGGCCAGATACCCTGTAATGTGGTATCCGGTGTGAAAATCGAAATACCTCACTTGAAGATATATGGAACGAGGATTTATCCTTGGCTGCCACAAGTAAGTTAGGAAAGCCTTTAATCCTGATGAGTGGGATAACATTGGCGCCACCATTGTCGGACATGTCTGACAGTATTTCCACAACTTCATACTCATATGACCTATTCTTATCTGCATCTGATGAGTTCCACTGCTTACTCCATCCCCTGTAAAGAGCCCATACTTCAGCCCTTTTAGGATATATTTCATACACCATCATCATTTTGGTTTTTGCAGAACCTCTTCTACCAGAAACTTTTTTCACAAAGATTTTCATCCATTCAACAGTATGAGAATACAAGGAACTGTATTCTAAGATATCAACCTTTTCTCCTATGCAAAACTTTCCACAAGCAACTGGCAAAGTTTTGTTGTTCCATTCTTTCTCTTCTTCAGACAATGGATAGAACTTCAACCAATATAAACACTTTGAATGACCAACACATTTTATCTTAGCATAGGATCTTGGCATATGATCAATATTATCATAAAGGGCCCAGATTTGATCAACACCACCATCATGATATGTTATACTATTGATGTCTCTGATTTTCATAACCGGATCAGAATAGCACTTCTCAACAACAGAATCAATGGCTTCTTTCATTATATTGTCCTCATCATCACTCGTACAGATACCTTCTGTCATCTCTTGGACGTTTATGTTGCTAGACACATGATTTTCAGATGATTGCCTGTCAGCACTAGTGCTGTCGCCCTCTAATATTTGATTCCAGTTCATGCCGAAATTACATGAACAGTCATTCTCCCTTTCCCTTCTTTTGCCTTCGGAGTTATTCTGGCTAAGTTTTCCATCAACATGTTGCTTTCTCCTGTCAGAACTACCAAGACTGTAGGATTCTGACCCTGGCATAGTGGATGCTTGCTCTCTGCCCAGCTTATTATTTAATTGGTCAACAACATTTGAGTCAGCAGTATCTGGCATTGATCTTCCAACAATGTTCTTGTCTGTCTCTGATATTCTAGTGTTCCCCTGTACTATCTCAGGCTTGTCAGATTGCTTCACACCACCTGCGCTCCCATGTCCTTCTTTGTATGCACAGGAGGAGCACTTGACAGGGTGACCTTGTTGACTGGGACTGTCAAGCAGTTGCTCTTGGAAAATGCTTTTAGGAACTCGAGAACCACTAATCACGCTTGATGAAGTGGGCATGGGCTCCTCCGGTTTCTTCTTATTAGCCTTATTTGGCACATTTTGTGATCTGTTCTTCCTTTTCCAGTTATGTTCTGGCATGGGTGGTTCCTGATCCTCTACGTGGGATGCAGTGAATATCTCGTTGCATGTCTGACAGACGACTCTGCGGTTCAGGACTTTTTTGTTGTACTGGAACCGATATTCACAATGTGGGCAATTGGTCCAAAATGTTGGACTAGATGCATACACGCTTCCCTTATCTGCATCAGTTTTGTGTGATGGCTTCTTGTTATTAGCTTCCTTTGGCACATTTTGTGATCGGTTCTTCCTTTTGTAGTCATGTTCAGTTCGCTTTGCTGGATCCGATAGGACATAATATGCTTCAGCCACCAACTTGAATGCATCCTGAGCACCAGGAAAACTATTTTTATCTGGATGAGTCAAAAGTGCAATCTTGCGATATTGCTTGGTTATTATGGTTTCATCTGCTGTTTCTTCCACCTGAAGCATTCCATACAAGTCTTTCTCGCCACCCACAATAAATTCTGCTGCACAGTGTACATCGCAGATGATTAACATTTGGGACATATTCTCTGCCAGCTCTGGACAGAGCTCTTGAGCTTCAAGTATAATTTGTTGGGCATCACGGAAATCATCGTTTTCCATCTTCTGTAGGGCAGTTTTCTTGGCCTTGGAGGCCTCTTCTCTATTGTGGTCGATTGTATTCTCCATAAATATACAACACAGTGCCCTCACAGAAGTGTTATCTGATGCAATTTATTGTGCCGGTTTCTCAAACAATATTATGCCAATGAATCTTTAATGCATCTGGCCCTGAAAAAATTCAAAAGAAATGATTCTTAGTAATTGAAGACGTGACATTAGAACCGTATAAGGAGGAATGAAGAATAGTAGTGCACAGTTAACGGGATGACAAAAAGACCTTTTAGTAAAATGATATATATATTCAAAGGTAAGCTAGAAAGAAAGAAGCCATATTTTCAACATGAGACAGTTGACTACATTGTCTGTTCTATTTGTTGGAGACAAATCACAGGTTGGGGCTGAATTTTCTATTTCATTAGCCTTGCCAAAACATGGCAGATTGGGGATACATATATGACTGCTTACTTGGTTCTCAAGGAAGGTTTTTCAGCATATCCTAAAGATGCTAAAGCATATAGCATAAAGTAAAGATGCTAAAGTAAAGATAAGATAAGGATAAGGGCCGACACAGCAACCACTAACTACTCTAGATAGGTATCCTAAGTAGATAAGCACTAGACTTATGCTTTCATTCTCCCCCTAAGTCTTATGCGGCGCCTTCTAGGGAATTTGAACCATCCCAATCCTGGCGCGAAGCTCCTGGAACTTGACCCGCCCAAGGAACTTGGTGAGAAGGTCGGCGAGCTGATCCTGGGTGTTGATGTAGCCGGCCTTGATGCTCCCCTCATCCAAGCAACTCCTGATGAAGTGGTACTTGATGCGGATATGCTTGTTGCACTCATGGAAGACGGGGTTCTTCGCCAAGGCCAAGGCGGACTTGCTGTCCATCCTGAGCTCCACTGCTTCTGCGTCTCTTCCCAGGAGATCACCCAGCAGCCGAGCCAACTAGAGAGCTTGAGTCGAAGCGGTTGTGGCAGTGATGTACTCTGCCTTGCAACTGGACAGAGCCACCACTTGCTGCTTCACCGACTGCCAGCTGATCAAGCACTTGCCGAGGAAGAATAGCGTCCTGCTGGTGCTCTTGCTTGTGTCGATGTCACCGGTGAGGTCGCTGTCGCTGTACCCGATGAAGTGCTCCGCACCGGGACACCTCGGGTAGTGCAGACCGTAGTCGATGGTGCCCTCGATGTAGTGGAGAATCCTCTTGACAGCTTGCTGATGCTCCGTCGTCGGTCGCTACATGAACCGACTGACGTAGCCAACAGCGAACGCCAGGTCCGGCCGCGTGTGGACGAGGTAGCGGAGACTGCCCATAATGCGCCGATACTCCGTGGCATCGACCTCCTTGGCCGTGCTATCGCGGCTCAGCTTCAGTCTCTCCTCCATGGGAGTGTAGGCTGGGTTGCAACCAGTGAGGCCGCCCAACTCGACGATGCGCTTGGCGTAGGCAGTCTGGTGAAGGGAGATGCTGGAGCTGTCCTGGTGAACCTCAATCCCCAGATAGAAGGAGAGGAGGCCCAAGTCACTCATCTGGAAAGTGGCCTTCATCTCCTCCTTGAACGCCTCCACTTCGGCCTCCTTGGTGCTGGTGATCACCAGGTCATCGACGTAGACACCTACCAACAGGGCATTGCCATCCTTGCCCTGCCGGTAGACAGCAGCCTCGTGAGGACTCTACTCGAACCGCATTTGCTTGAGGGTGGAGTCCAACTTGGCGTTCCATGCTCGTGGCACCTGCCGCATGCCGTAGAGGGCCTTGCGTAGGTGGAGAACCTTGTTCTCCTTGCCGGGGATGATGAATCCCGACGGCTGGTGGACGTAGACCTCCTCCTTCAGGTCACTATTGAGGAAGGTAGACTTGACGTCCATGTGGTGCACATGCCATCCCTCCTAGGCTACCAGCGCGAGGAGGAGACGAACGGACTCCATCCGTGCGACGGGCGCGAATGCATTGTCAAAGTCGACTCCCTCCTGCTGAATGAACCCACGAGCCACCAGACGTGCCTTGTGCTTGATCACCGCCCCGGCCTCATCCTTCTTGAGCTTGTAGACCCACTTAAGGGTGATGGCGCGGTGGCCGGCAGGAAGATCCACCGGCTCCCATGTCCGGTTCCGCTCGACCGCATCCATCTCCTGCTGCATCACGGCGCGCCATGCCGCGTCTCCCTCCGCCATAGCGATGGAGCGGGGCTCGCCGTCCTCGTGGCCAGGTGCAGCTCTGCCTCGAAGTCGACGCGGTCCTCGTCATTGGACAGTGGAGTGGTGAGCTCCACCGTGCGCTGACAGGCCGAAGTTGCTGGTGCCGATCCTGCAAGTGTCGGCGCCTGTGCAGGAGAGTGGGGAGCTGGTGTAGCAGAGCGGGGTGCCGCCGGTGTAGGAGAACGGGGCGTGGCCGGTGGTAGAGGACTCGCTGGTGGTGTAGGCAGTGGAGGACTCGCCGGATCTGATGGCGAGCCGGGTGCCGCGGTGGACGAGCTCGGTGAGGACGAGCTGCTAGCTCCCCCGGCTCCCTCAAAGTGTACGTAGTCCACGACGAAGTCTCTGAGAGTTGAAGTCGAGCCGTCGTCCACTGCCTTGTCCCAAGCCCAGCCTCGCCCTTCATCGAACACGACGTCCTGGGAGATGTGGACGCGCTGTGTCGCAGGGTCGAGGATGCGATAGGCCTTGACGCCCTTCGCGTAGCCGATGAAGACTCCCGGCGTGCTCTGGTCGTCGAGCTTGCCGACGTGGTTGAGCTCCTTGGCAAAAGCGAGACAACCGAAGACGCGGAGGTGGCTCACCACCGGCTTGCGCCCGTGCCAGGCCTTGTACGGCGTCCTGCCGTCAAGGGCCTTGGTGGGCAAGCGGTTGAGGAGATGGACGTCAGTCATCACCGCCTCCCCCAGTAGATTGCCGGCATCCCTCTCTGCTTGAGGAGGGCACGGGCGGTGGCCACCACGGTCTGGTTGCGGCGCTCAATGATGCCATTCTGCTGCGGGGTGTACGGTGTGGAGAAGTGGCGCTGGATACCCTCGTTGGCGCAGTACGCCACGAACTCAGACGCCGTGAACTCGCCGTCGTGAAATCGCCGCCGTTGTCGGTGCGTAGCACCCGAAGCTTGCAGCCACACTCCTTTTCCGCAGCAGCTTGATGGCGCTTGATGGCGTTTGCAGCCGCCGCCTTGGTGTCGAGCAAGACCGCCCACATGTAGCGGGACACGTCGTCAACGAGCAGTAGGAAGAAGCGCTGGCCTGTAGGTGTGGTCGGTGTCACGGGGTCGTAGAGGTCGCCGTGCACGAGCTCCAGCTTCTCCTTGGCGCGGAAGCTTGCCTGGCGAGGAAAGGGGAGCCACCACTGCTTAGTGAGGACGCAGGTGTCACAGAACTGCTCCACGTGCTCGACTCGCGGCATGCCCTGCGACATCTCCTTGTTGCCGACCTGCTTGAGGGCCTCGAAGTTGAGGTGCCTAAAGCGCTTGTGCCACCGCCAGGCGTCGTCGTTGCGGTGGGCTGCAAGGCACACGGGCTGCGCCACCTGCACGTGGAGGATGTAGAGACGGTTGGCGCCTCTGTTCACCTTGGCAAGAAGGCGACGATGGCGATCCCAAATCCGCAAGACCCCGTGCTCGATCTCCACGTGCGAGTCGTTCTCATCCAGCTGTCCGAAGCTGATGATGGAGTTCCTTAGCGCGGGGATGTAGTAGACGCTGGTGAGCAGTCGGTGCTCGCCGGTCTTGGCGGTGAAGACGACGGAGCCGACGCCCTTGGTCTCCACAGCGGAGGCGTCCCCAAACTTGACGGAGCCTCGAACGCCGGAGTCGAGGTCGGAGAAGAACTCCCGCCGCCCAGTCATGTGTTGAGTGGCACCGGTGTCGAGGCACCACCCGTCGATCTTGTCACCTCCGAACCCGTTGCCGAGGAAGACGTGGGCTCGCGGCTCGTCGAGGTGGAGGAGCGCGGTGGCGGCCGGTGCGGGAGGGGAGTGCGGCTCGATGCTCCCATGTACAAAGAACAGAGCCGCCTCGTCACCCTCCTGTGCTTGCGCGACGTGTGCCTGACCGCCGCGCTTCGCCTGCCGGCAGTCCTTGGCCCAATGGCCGGTCCTCCCGCAGTTGTTGTAGGTGTCGTCGCGAGTAGCCTTGCGCTCGCCGTCGGCGCCGCCAGGAGCGCCACCACGCACCTTGTCCCGCTTGCACGGCCGACGCTTGCGACTTCTCGACGAACCCGAAGCTGAAGAGGCCGAGGCCTCCCCCTTCTTCTGCTCTCGCTGGCGGGCGAGCCACTACTCCTCGGTGAAGAGAAGCTTGCCACCAATGGTGACTAGCTCTGAGGGAGGTAGCTACTCGCGGTTGTCGATGGCCTTGAGGTGACCCGTCACCTCCTCGATCGACAGCTCGGAGAAGTCTAGCAACGTCTCGATGGCGATGGCGACCTGATAGTACTTCTTGGGGACGATGCGGAGGAACTTCTCGACAGCTCTCTCCTCGTCGATGTCGTCGTCGCCATACCGCGCCAACTGCTGCATCAGGGTGTTGAGGTGGAGAGCAAAGTCATCGACGTCCTCACCCGGCTTGAAAACCAGGTTCTCCCACTCCTAACGCAACTTCTGAAGCGTGGACCTGCGGGCACGGTCGCTGCCGATGCGCGCTGCGGCAATGGCGTCCCAGGCGTCCTTGGCGGTCTGCTTGTTCGCGAGGGAGGAGTGCATCTCCATCGGAACAGCCACGATAAGCACCTCCAGCGCTTGCCGATCCTTGTGGAAGTCGGCGTCGCCGTACCGTACCGCGTCCCATATGCGCCGTGCCTGCATCTTCACCTTCATCACCATGGACCACTCGGCGTAGTTGGTCTTGGTTAGCATGGGCCATCCTCTGCCGGCGCCAGCGTCCTTGAAGACGATCTGCACGGCGGGAGGAGAGCCGGGGCAGCCACGGCGACCACGGCGCCGGTCCAGGGAAGGGGAGGCGCGCCGCCTGTGAGGGCTCCACGCACCAGCGTCCCGTCCACCGTGCTCGCGGTAGTCGAAGCCGTGTCTGTGCCGCTCCCGCGCTTCCCGTTCGCCGAAGGCCTGCTCTACCTCCAACCGTGCCGCCACCTCCCGTAGTCGCTGCACCTCCAGTGCGCGGTCGACTAGCGGATCACGCCAAGGGTCGCGTCCGCCTGCGTTCTGCGCCCCTGCGTCCCGCTCCAGGTCGCCCGTGTCGCGTCTGCCACGTCGGTCGTAGCCACCCGCGTCCGCGTCCCGCAGTACCCGCGCGCGTCCGCGTCCGCCATAGCTGTCCGTGTCCGCCTCCCGCAGGTCCTGCACGCGTCCGCGTTCGTCGTAGGAGTCCGTGTCTGCGTCCCGGTGCAGAGCCGCAGCAGCCGCCGCTCCTGCATCCACGTCCGCCTGAGAGTCGTAGTCCTCGACGCGTCCGCGTCCACGTCCGTCGCGGCTGCCTCGACCGTCCGCTCCGCGGCGCCGAGCCGCAACAGTCGCGCTTCCCGCTTCCGTGTCTGCCCGGGCGCCGTAGTCCTCCTGCTCGCCCGCGTCCGCCTCCGCACGGAGCGCAGCCGCTGCTGCTGCAGCCTCCCGTGCCTCCGCTGCTGCCTAGTGGGCGGCTTCAGCCGCACGCGCCGCAGCGAGCTCCGCCTGGGCGATGCGAGCTGCCCGCTCCGCTGCTGCTACACGCTCGGCCGCCGCTTCCTCGCACCTAGCTGCTACAGCCGCTGCAGCACGTGCGCTGGAGGTGGTGGAGCGGTTGGAGGAAGAGGATGAGGAGTGGAGAGACA
>CM039595.1:57617848-57779908 GCA_022457205.1 Saccharum spontaneum
CATGGCACACAAATGGATTCTATGTATTCTAACAAATGATTATGATATGAAAGAATGTGATGCTCCAGAATCAAAAAGAACAGTGCGGGAGTAGAGTGGACATCGAACGTACCAAGCATAACTTCTGGCTCCTCCACTGCAGTTTCCTGGGACAAGTGATTCACCCTTCCCGAGTTAAGTGCGGGCTTCTGGTGGCTGCTCTGTCTCTGGGGAGTCTGCTAGTTAGGCTTCTCCGGGCAATTGTAAGACAAGTGACCTTCTTTTCCACAACGGAAACACCTGTTGGGAGTATTGGGAGCACTGGTCTTTGTAGGAGTGTTGTTGGAAGGACCCTGACGCTGCACTTGATTCCCATTCTGCTGTGGTGGACGTTGGTTGCTACTCTGTGGCTGAAATGGGGGACGTTGAGGGAACTGTCCACGGAATGGGGCCTGACCACGATTCCACTGTCCAGAAGGAGGTCTCTGCTGAGTATTCTGTTGAAAGCCAGTGCGTGGACGGGTGTTGTTATTGGAGGCTTGTCCCTGTAACCTCTTTCTCTTTGCATCCATTTCTTTGCGCTTGTTATCTACCACGATAGCGCGGTTCACAAGCGTCTGAAAGTTAGGGTAGGTATTGGACATCAACTGCAACTGTAGTCCATCATATAATCCTTCAAGAAGCGGCGCTGCTTATCATTGTCATTGGCCACCTCATGTGGAGCATATCGTGACAATTGAGCAAACTTGTCACGGTACTCAGCTACAGTCATTGACCCTTGTGTCAGGTTCCTGAATTCCTCCGCCTTCAATTCTATCATTCCTTCAGGTATATGGTAAGCCCTGAAGTTCTCTCTAAACTCCTGCCAGGTGACTGCAGGAGCATTAGCAGGACGACCATACTCATATGACTCCCACCAATCTTGAGCTTCTCCCTGAAGTTGCCCAGAAGCGAACAACACCTTCTGTCGGTCATCACATTGTGCAATGGTGAGTTGTTTCTCCACAGCACGAAGCCAATCATCGGCCTCCAAAGGATCAGCAGCATGTGTGAACACTGGGGGACGACCCTTCAAAAATTCACCACGCTTATCACGTGGTTGAACCCCAGCAACTGGCTGATTCTGCTGATTCTGCACCAGTTGTTGCATCAACTGCGTCTGTACTGCCAACAATTGCTCGATAGTTGGTGGCGGTGGTGGTGGTGGATTCGGGGGAATGTTTCCACGACCTCTGCCTCTTCCTCTTCCGGCCATCTGCCACCCATAAACATGCAAACTTTAAGAAATCCAGGTTATCAACCACTTATAAGATTAAGAATGAGATCTGAAAGTTTTCTGGACGAGTAGCAATATTGACAGTTCAGTATTTCAATCATATCTCGGGCTACAGAAGTCCAAAAGAGGCGTTCTTTATATGGTTGGAAAGCTTATGAAATTATCCACAATTTCTATTCAGACCTAAAGACCAGATTCTGTCGTTAAGTCTATGAAAAATAAGGCGTAACAGAAACTGTTCCAGATTCCAGATTGTGCAGAAACTTTAACTTGTGAAAATTATATATCTCGAACCAGATTAGATAAAAAGGTGATTCCAGTGGCATTTGAAAGATGCTTGAGTCTAGTTTCTCTCATAAAAATTTCATAAATGTTGCATGAACCGTTTTTAAACTATAGCAGAAACATTATAGACTGCTCCAGAAAACAGCAAGGACAGAAACGAGATAATATCAAACCCAACTATTATTCCTTGACTATTAAACTTATTATTCTTAATAATGGAACTTGTAGACATGCCTACAAGTCCAGACACTCAAACAAAGATCCAACTCACACATAAGCATAATAATAAAGCAACTAGTACACCAAGGTTCAAACCACACGACAGACTCGACTGACTCAACTGACGTTACTAAGAACGTTCTTATTACATAAAGGACTCCTACTTCCTAAGGAAGTGGCTCATGCTCTAATGTCTCGTAGATCTTGGGCATGCCTTGGTTTGCTCGTAGCTCATCAATGGTTGCTTGGCACCTCTTGATAGTCTTCCCTTGTGTCCTCACCATCTCTTCTAGTTGCAGCTTCCTGTCCATCATGTCATAGACAAAGTTCACCATCACCCGAGGTAGTGGCTCTAGCTGCACTGGATCTGTCATAGCCCATCCAAGCTCGGGGTGTGCACGAGGAAGGAAGCGATGAATGTCATGCTTCATAAGGTTAAAGCGAAGATAGCGGAGACCCATACATGCTTCAAAAGCAGCATCTTCAATGCTATCCTCTATAGTAGCTCGATGTCCCACATGAGAGAACATCCTGTCCAGCTGATAGGCCCCCTTGTCTTGCTTGTGTGCAAAGATGCTTGCCCTTGCCTTCCAGTACGTGCTCTCTAGTGGATGAGTGTACTCCCAGCAGACGTACTCCACGGCTGGATGCCAATCCGCGAAGTAAGCAGTGAGCATCCCCACTAGGCGAATATGAGAGACAGCATCCCCTCCATTCCTGTGGTAGATCCTCACAGTCCACCCCATTGGAGGAGGTGGCATATCTTCAGGAGCTTCGTGTGGTGGAGGCGGGGGTTGTACTCCTCCATTAGCTTCTTCCTCACCATCTTCAATCTCGACGATTTCTGGATCTTCTTCAGGCTCAGTCTCTTCCTGGGGAGGTGCTGGTGCTTGGATTGGTGCTACAGGGGTCTTCTCCTGTTCCTGAGGTTCTGGCTCTTGTGGCTCTTCAGTTGCGAGCAGGGCACGAGGTGGGTAGTATCCTCCAAAGCTGATGCGGGCAGTCTTACGGTCACGGATCATCTACAGAATTTTTAGATGAAGTTAGAATAGAGGCAAAATTTCGTAATAGAATGAGACATAAGAAGCATAAAAATTTATCAAATAACAAGAGCAAGATAGTGAGCATAAAAATAGTGTAAAGATGACACTACTTCGACCATTGCTAGCTAGGCTTGCGTCCTACAGTCAACAAGAGCTCTGATACCAATTTGTCACACCCATTTATCGACCAAATGGAATGCTTACCCTTATGTGCGCCCAGAGATCAATCACACATAAGTTCACAAATTATAACAGAAGTATCATGACAAATGTTATTACATCATGATATTTAAACACTTAGTCTTTAACACAAATGTAGCGGAAGTATAAATAAAAATCTCTCGTGGTAGCTCCAGTCACAAGTACATTGACTGGTTGATAGCAAGACTAGTAATCCTCAGGGAAGTAGGCGTAGTAGTCGCTATTACCTCCATCTGTTACCCATCCGGGATTTTTATCCAAATAAGAAGAATAAACAAGCGTAAGTACATCTCGTACTCAACAAGTGTAACATGGGGTTCATGAGGCTCAAAAAGGCATAATCATTGGTTTATCAGCATGTAGCTTTTAGTTAACATGATTTTAGCATATCAATAGCATCAACAGGTCTCAATGTAAACAATAAACTTATGATCCATGTGAAATGATTAATGAATAGCAAAAACATAAACATAAACAATTATTCAACTATTCCATAAGGGTCCAAGGCCACTCGTGACCGTGAGCACGGCTGTTATAACAGTTCTACACTCTGCAGAGGTTGTACACTTTCACTGTGAGTCGTGTTACCCAAATGCCCGGGTTAATTACTCCCAAAACACTACCAAGGTGAGTAGGCAGGGTAAACACTATGAAGTCTTTCGAAGGTTCGTCTAACAAGTTAGGGCCATTAGATTCACTCGGCAAACAGATGTAGAGCCCCCCTTCCAAATGGCACAATAACCCGCAGCCTATACACATAAGGACAGAGGCCGCACTATACCCGATTCGTCAAGTCATTCTTACGCCAAAAAGGTTACCTCTAACAAGCTAGAAAAGGTCCTTCTATATGACTAAAGCCAGAGCCATATAGCCCCCACAGTTGTACTGTAAGTCCCGGATTGTCGCTTATAGATGAGTCCTTATGGAGAGCAATTAGAGCATCAAAAACAACACACATGCTCTAATCCCCTTTAAACAATAATCAAAATCATATTTTAATGTTTATTGCATATTCCTCTAATCAATTTACATGATCATAGTCCATGTTTAAGCACTAGCCATACTAATCAATGCATCATAATGGGTACCAAGGTATAGGATCAATCACTAAGTCATCCTTAACAAGGAATAAATGCATAATGATATTAATTGCATAAGGTGAATAGGACAACAAGGACAATCCTATGCTATACTTGCCTTGCTCAAACTGGTCCTGAAGATCTTGCTCGTAGTAAGGCTCTTGATCTCCAACGAATTGCTCACCGTCTACACCCGATCAACCAATATCAACAACACACATCCAGAGGCAATCATGCATAGACAAACAAGACTATAATTAGAACAATACACCAACAGTAAGAAAATAAAATAAAAAGTCTTTAAAACGAATCTACAACTCGTTAGGATCACACAGACGCGAAGATCACGAAAAACGGAGCTAAAACGACAAAGTTATGAATTTCCAAAGATTTCCTATAGAAAAATAAATACTTTAATTAAAACTCGAAAATAAATAAATCCAAACCTACTGTACAGTTGCATCATTAGATAGAGCTCTCAAATATGAATCTAACGCAATTTGAATGGATCAAATCGGAGTTAAAACGAAGATTCTACGGCTAAAACAATCTGAGTGGCAAAACTGTAAATATGAGAAAGCGTATTTTTCTTTTTCCGAAACGAATTA
The DNA here is from genome assembly GCA_022457205.1 of Saccharum spontaneum. Taxonomy (NCBI): domain Eukaryota; kingdom Viridiplantae; phylum Streptophyta; class Magnoliopsida; order Poales; family Poaceae; genus Saccharum; species Saccharum spontaneum. Next base: position 57,622,539 of record CM039595.1, read on the forward strand.
CGTTTTTATTTAATCAAAGCGTATTTTCCCAGTTTACGCTTTGGACCACGGGTTAGATAATTGAAAACTCCAGGGGCTCTTTAACAAAAACACCGCCGAACCGTTATCTTCTAATATGAGCCGTCCGATTCAAAACGAACGGACGAGATTGAATCAGAGAGAGAGAAAAAGAACGGCCGGCGGCGCTCCGGCCGGACTTCACCGAGACGACGACTCGCGCGACGGCGCCATGGCCGGAAAATGCCAAACCTCGATACGGTGCATGAAATCGCGAAGCAAGTACACCCATGGCTAGCTAACTCCAAGGCGAACTTACCCACGACAAGATTGAGGCCAAGAACAAGGTGAGGGAGGCGTGCGGCTTGATATGGCGGGGCGGTGGAGGCGGTGCTTCGGATGTAGCCGCCCCGAGGCGATATAGCTGCGGTTTAGGGTTGGATGTGGAGCGGGGAGGGGCGACGGCTCCGTTTTTATAGTCCGGAGGGTTCGCTAACTAAGGAAAAGGAGAGATTCGAAGATCCAAATCGGATCGGGAGAGAGGGAAGGCGGTGCCGGCCGGAGGAAGAAGAAAGGAAGGCGAGAACGGGTCACTGACCGGTGGGACCCACGCGTCAGCGACTCAAGGCGGGACGCAGGCCGCGCGCGTGCGAGTCGGGCTTAGCAGGCCGCGGCTCGGGCTCGGCCCATGCGGGCGAAGGGGCGCGGGGGAGAAGAGCTGGGCCGCCGAAGCAGGCCGGGAAGATGGGCTGCGGAAGGAATGCGGCCCGGTAAGAAGGTAAATTCCTTTTCTTTTTTTTCTTTTTTTTTTCCAAATCCATTTTTCAAATGATTTTCAAATCAAATTTGAATTTGGTTTAAACCACTCAATACAAAACTCTAAATGCAACAGCATGAATGCTCAATCATGTTTCTACCCTTATATTTGATTTTAAATTTATAAAATTATTCTTATTCTAAAGTTGCATGCTTCACAAAAATAAGTATAAAAATCACATTTTTCCCTATTTTTCTTTTCTTCAAATTTTAGGGTGTTACAGCAACCCAACCTACTTTGCATTTTCCTCCAGTTATGTTGCCATCTCCTGCCCACAGGAAGCGGCGCCGAGCCTTGTCTAGGTCCTCGTGTAGTTACTTTGGCACCTTTAGAAATGTGAGTAGGTAAACTGGGATTGCACTCAGCACTGATCTGACTAATTCCCGACGGCCAGCTGGTGTCAGTAGTCGACCTTGCCAAGTAGACAATTTTGATCTCATCTTGTCCAGTACGCGCTGAACGTGCACAATTCTGAGGCGGCCAAGTGTAAGTAGCAGGCCTAGGTAGGTGATAGGGAAGGCAACTTGGAGGCCGGTGAAGGTCTCCAAAACCCTTTGGAGATTAATCCCTGAGCATCTGATCGGAGCCACCGTGCATTTTTCCATGTTCAGCCTGAGTCCAGTAGCCTCCCCAAAATTTCTCAAGATGTTGAAGAGTGCTTGCACCTCACATTGAATGGGGTTGAGAAAGATGACCGCATCATCAGCGTATAGAGATAGGCGCATTTTTGTGTGCCTACCTCGCAATGGCGATAAAATTCCATCCTGTGTTGCAAGGTCAAGCAAGCCTTGTAGTGTGTCACTTGCCAAGATGAATAGATACGGTGAAATTGGGTCACCTTGTCTTAATCCCCTCCCGTGATTAATTCTTTTCCCCACAGTACCATTGAGAAGGACTGAGGAGTGTGATGTACTGAAAAGGGCCGCAAGCCAATCTCTCCATTTTTGACTGAAGCCTCGCTGCCCCAACAGCTCGAGGAGGTACTCCCAAGAGACTGTGTCAAAAGCCTTCAAGATGTCCAACTTGAACAGCAGGGCCGGTGTCTTAGTTCTATGATATGCCCTAGCCAGGTTGCGAACATACATGAAGTTATCCTCTATGCACCTTCGCTTGATGAACGCACTCTGAGAGTTAGACACCAGGCTGTTTATATGCCGAGCGAGGCGAATGGAGAGAGTCTTGGTAATAAGCTTGGCGAAAGAGTGTATCAAGCTGATCGGCCTAAAATCCTTTGCACCCTCTGCAATGTCAGTCTTCGGGATTAGTGCAATATTTGCCCCATTCAATAATTCCAGCGGTCCTGTGTGATGGTTGTAGAAGCATTGCAGTGCCGCGAGCAGGTCTTCTTTGATTATGTCCCAGCAGGTTTTGTAGAATACACCAATAAAACCATCTGGCCCAGGCGCCTTTTCAGCCGGCATTTCCTTTATTGTCTGCAGCAGCTCGGCTTCAGAAAAAGACGAGTCAAGCGTTGGGTCATTTACTCTTGATAGGTTGAGCCTCTCCCAGTCCAAGGTACAGCTCCTATGTTGTTTTGTACCCAATGTTCCTGAGAAATGGCCATGTAAAATGACCTCCTTTTCCGAGTGACCCCAGGCAATATTTCCTTCAGCATCCCGGAGGTATGGTATGAGGTTCCGCTTCCGACGTCCCACTGCCTTTGTATGAAAGAATTTTGTGCAGGCATCACCCTCTTTTATCTGAATGAGGCGTGAGGCTTGTCGTCTTCTAGACCTTTCAATAGCCGCCCACCCCAACACATGAAGCTTCAAATCTTTTCGCAGGCTGATCTCTTGGGCTGTCAGGGGCCTCAGTTCTTGGGCAGCGTCCAGACGGAGGATAACGTCATTCGCCATTAGTAGTTGTGTCTTGGCTTCACTGAAAAGCGATCTGCTCCAAGTTCTGAGGCTGTTAGCTGTGTTCTTTAGGCGGTTGTGCAAGACTAGTAGTGCGGATGCTCCCCTGACCGGCATTTGCCAAGCACCTTTGACAACATCGAGAAAGTCCGGTATTCTGGTCCAGAAGCGCTCAAAACGGAATACTGCCCTCCTCGGTGGTTGCAGTTGATTGCACAAAAAGATTGGGCAGTGGTCAGAGAGCGAGCTTGACAGTGCTTGCAAATTGAAATTGGAGAAAAAGTGGTCCCATGCATGATTACAGAAAACTCTGTCCAGATGGACGAGTGTTGGGGACGCTCGCCCATTACTCCAAGTGAAGCTTCTATTTTGGAGTCGGATTTCAATCAGCTCACTCTGATCCAAGGCTCGTTTGAAGAGACCCATTAGCCGCCTGTTGATGTTACTGTTATTCTTGTCTTGTGCTTCGTATATTAAGTTGAAATCTCCTAGACAGAGCCAAGGAAAATTCCAGGCCGGCTGACAGTGAACAAGCTCATTCAGGAAAGTGATCTTCCGGCTATCTTCTGTTGGACCGTACACAGATGTAATAATGAAGGACATATTGGTCATCCTCATAGTTAGATGCAGGCTCAGTGAGTAAGTATTCCTGACTGGTGCCGTCCCCATAAAGAAGTCAGGGTTCCAGGCAATCAACACTCCTCCCCTGGTACTATCCGCAGGCAGGTATTGGAATTCAGTACAAAATTGCCCAAGAAATTCCAATGCTAAGAACCTGTCAATCACATCCAACTTAGTTTCCTGGAGGCAGACAACATTAGGCTGTGCTTGCTGTATCATGATCTTCACTGCCTCTCGCCGTGCAGCACAATTCAGACCCCGGACATTCCAGTTTAAAAGCTTCAGATTGTTGTCAGCCATTCACAAACAGTGAGGGGCAATCAGAGTAGGAGAAGCCAGCAAGCCCAAACTGGAATTGAAAAAGCAGCACATCACACCAACCACAGGCCTTCCTATGATCAGCACCCAACCTACAGTACCTCCAGGGCCAGCTGATCCGAACACACCAAACCAAGTTGCAGCACATACAAACACTGAACTGAACTAACAAAACCGATTTAAGATCGGTTGCTGCTGGCAGATAACTACGATACATTGGAAAGGATGTCAATCAAGCACATCAAGAACAGCCTCAGGGGACCTCCATCTCCGCCACACCGGACTCCTCCGCCATCACTGCCAGAGCTCTGGAAAGCTTCTTGTTGCCCATCCGTGTCGCTGCACGGATAGCCATGACTGCCTGCTCCGGGAGGTCCTCACCGTACATGTCCACGTACTCAGTCACAGCCGCGTCAGGCGCTGGCGTATGCCCATTGATGAAGTCAAGCTCCCTCATCAGCTTCCTCTGGGCACGGTGTGCAACAGGCACCGAAGAGGGACGCAAAGCCAGACGCGTGCTGGACCGGGTGGGGCCTGTCGCTGCCCGCCGCCCCCGGGTCGCCTGATGTTGAGGGGTGGGGTCTGGGTCGGGGAGTACCGGAGGCGGGATGCCCCGGAACAGCGCGTCACAGGGATCCACAGAGGCCGCCCCCAGCCCACCACCTGGCGCATAAGCCGCATACTCATCCATGTCGGCGTCGTCGTCCGCGTCGGCGTCGTCGTCCGTGTCGGCGTCGGTGTCCACACCGGCGTCTTTGACAGCAAAAGGGTCCTCCACATCCGAAGCCGAGCTGGTGCCCCTCGCCCGGCCGGTATCATCAATGTCCATCTGGGTGACCAGCTCAGAGATGGTCGCCACCTGGGCTTCTCCCGGACTGTCAGGCCCAGGGAGCTGAACTCCTGGGCCAAACACAACCTCCTTGGGTTTGGCTCCTTCGTGGGCTGCGCTGGGCCGGGCGTCCAGACTCCCAGCAGCCCTCCAGAGCTTGGACACCGGCCTGTACTCCGGCGACCGGACCACGTCCTCCCCGTCGTCCGGGGAGTAGCGAAGCGATGCACAGGCGCCGACCGTGATGAAGTGCGCCTCCTGGAGCATCGGGTCACTTCCCTGGGACCCGTCATCTCCTCAACGCCATATCCTTTGCACAGATCAAAGGCTGGATCAAAGCTCGCCGGCCGCGTGTGCTGAACATCGCCACGTGAACGCAGTGGAGAGCGCGAATGTCGGCGCTCCCACTCCTCTGAGGCATGCAGAAGACCATCCCGGCCCCCGTGCCGTCCGCGCAGGTGAAAGGCTGAAGGATCTTCCCCGCTCCGATGGCTCCAGGCCACCGATGAGAGCCTGGCGGTACGTCGGCGGAGAGCGGGTGCGAACGCGCACAGAGCGCTCCGAAGCGCAGCCAGGGAAGAGCTGGCGAACCCGGGAGTTCCTCGCGGCATCCTCACGAGGTCGGGGTCCGCGGTGATCATCGTCGCGGTCGCGGTCCCGACGCGCCATGGGCGCTTGCGGCACGCGACAGCTGGTGGGGATGGCGCGCCTCCCTGACGCTGAGCGCCCGTCGAGCACGCCCGGCGTCCAGATGAAGGGGACGATCGTGGGGGCAGAGCTGCCATACTCCGAGGACGTTCTCGAGCTCGAGCCATCCGGGGAACGCGGGCGCCAGTCCTCGTACCCAGCCATGTGAATCAGGATGGCCTTAGCACCAGCCTTGCGAACCGGGGGCATGGAGGGGACACGAATCCCGTTGATCTCCATTGCCTGGCCTGCCTTGGTTGCAAAGATGGTGTAGTCCATGGACCTCGGGAGCTCACTGGGGTCGCTCATCCACACGTAGCAGGTCAGGATGTCGGTGGATTCGCGGTCCTGAGTGCGCCTATCCAGCCGATCCACGATGCAGGCCTCTCCGAGGATCAGCTTGACGCCCTCCTCGTTCCATGCCTCCAATGGGACATTCTCCATGGAGACCTTGACGCGGTACCACCAGGGCATCTCGGCCGGGCCCCCAACAGAGCGCCAAGGGCGGATAGGGAAGACCCCACCACCAATCTCGATGAAGGACTTGCAGAGCGCACGGTCCCTCTGCTCAGGAAGCTCGAACACCGCTAGGTAGGACTCCGAGCTGTGCTTGGTGACCGCAATGTCCTGGCGGGGCACACGCAGCTGGCCCGCCAGAGCATAGGACACCTCCAGCGGAGTTGAGCGATACCCGTTGGGAGGCGCGGTGATGATCGCCGCCTGCATCCTGAGGCGGTTTGCCTCTCGGGTCATGGTCTCTGTGGCCACAATGTTGACGTGGCTGCGCGCCGGGCGCTGGCAGGCATGGCTAGGAACGTGCTCCATCTTCTGCTCCGGGGTGTGGGGAAGGGTGGTTGGCAGTGGTTTTGTGTGGTGGTGGTGGAGGGGTGGAAAGGCGAGGCGGCTGTGGATGCTGTTCGGTGGAAAGGTGAGGCGAGAGCGGAGCTGGGAAGAGATGGCGAGAGTCCGGCGATTTGGGCAAGATCTGGAGAAGTGCCCAACTCCCCGGCAAGTCAGGCAGCGCACAGGTTCACGACACTTGGCGATTTGGTGGTCAGAGGCGAGGCACCTGTAGCATCTTCCGACGAGCCTCCTTTTAAAGGCATCCCGGGCGACCATGAGCTGAGAGGTCGTGGCCCCAGTTCTTGTCTTGAGAGCGGCGGCGTCCGGAAGACGCCCGTCCGCGCAACGCCGCCGGCGCCTTTCCTTCGCCTTTTGCCACCTTGGTGAAAGCGGGGCAGTCTGCTCTTCATTAACTCGAGATGGTTCACCCCTTTCCCAGGAGGAGTAAAGGCCCTTCCCAGGGAGGATGGCCGGCGCCTTGGAGCTTGCCGCCCTGGAATCACAGGTCCCTGAAGGAGGGCGCTGGCTCAAATCAATCCGTTGCCACACCGTCTTCAGCCGCGTTGATGGCGCCTTGGGCCTGACGATGACCGACTTGAGCTTGGGCGGTGCTGCAGTGCTGGCACAGGTCCGACCAGCCAGGGCCGAAACGGGGTCTGCAGCGCCGGATCCGTTGGGGGCGGCCTTCAAGGTGGCTTCGGAGCAGGGAGCGGCTTGCTCTGCCCCCAGATCCGTCATCTTCAATCCATCCTTGCAGGCGAGAGGAGCTGGGAACGAAGAGGAAGTGAGGGACGCAGCACCCATGGTGGCTGCGCACGCTGCCACCAGATCCGCTATCGTCGCACCGTCTTCGTGGGCCGCTGGAGCTGGGGAGACATCAATGTCGTCTTCGTCGTCCCAATCGAGGAGCTCCACCTCGTCGACCACGTCGGTATGGGCAGTCTGGCAGAGCGGGGATACAGCTGTGGAGACATCCAAGGCCGCATCCGAGGCTGAGGGGGCTGGTGGCTGGGTGGACGCCGTCGCCTGGGTGGCCGCCGGCGGTGGGGGTGGTGGGGGCTCTCTCTCGCCTAGTCGCTCCATAATACTCAAGTATCAATTTTGGCCCCTGTTTCGCGAGACGTGTGTGTGCCATGTCGTCGTAGTAGCTAGCATTCGTCGCAATTGTGGACGTGGACTCCGTTTTGTGGAATGGTTAGTGGTTGTCTGGTCTCTGGTGATCATCATGTAGCACTTGATCTAAACGAGCCTTGACACGGGTATGGTTCGAGGATGGCGATTGGCAGGGACCTCTGTTCGGCTGGTGCCGGTCCATATGCTACTTGGCGGCCGCAGCCACCACATGAGCTTGAGCAGGAGGGCGGTGGCCGCTGGGCGTGCCGCGGTCATGCAATTTAATTGCGGGACCTAGGACTAGATCGACCACGGAGGGGCTCCATCAGTACGTCGATCGTGACTGCCAATGGCCAATAGCAATGTGAGCTTCCAGAGGCCGATGACGTCTAGCCAGACCGCGGCCTATATCCACTTGTAGCAGTCTAGCCAGACCGCGGCCTATATCCAACGCCTTATTTTGCAGCACTACTTCTCACAACAAATCAACATAAGCATTAACATAAACCATATTTCAGCGAAACGAACAAGACCACACAAACACGCTTACTGCTCGGCGGTGGACATCCCAGGTCCGTGGACACGCCGTACGCCAGCCAGCTGAAGAAGCGCACTAGCTAGCTAGTGCGTATCGAGCGACCATGCACGCACCGTTTGTCACGTAACTTCATTACTCGACCTTGCTATCCACGCTGTACTGAACTTCATAGGTTTGAAGTCATGGCGTAACATTTCCATGAAAAATAAAAAAATGTATGACGTAAATTGCAGCCTACATGTTAACACAGGCATAGTAACCACGGCAAAGTGTTTTTTCACATTTTCTCTTCCAAACGTTTGGGTGGTCATCCTCAAACTTAGGAAATCAACCTTGGGTAACCTCAACTCTCCTTATGATATGGTTGTGTAGCAAACAGGCTAGACATCCTCCGAGTAGATTCACCCAAACTGATTGTATGTGCAGAGTAGCAATGCATTGTGAAACTAACCCCAGTATGGCAGAGCATACGAGGTGCCTGCTTCCAATGCCTCGGTGTGCTATGTAAAAGTGTTGATAGCTTGATTCAGTTCGGTGGAGAGCTTGCCCGCTTTCGTTCGCCAATAGTTGAAAGCCTCCATCATGCATCTTGAGCACGAAGGTCATACGTGCCTTTAGAGTTTAGACCATCGATTTTCTCCTTCGTCGTGGCCATCCTTGTCATGAGCGTTGGATATAACGTCGGCGTCTTGCACGGACGGCAGGATTGCCGGAGAGCGCGTGCGGGCGGCCGCTGGGCCTGCAGTTCCACCACGGAGGCCGGCGGCGCGCCGCTCAACTTCGCCAACGGCGTGGACGTCGACCAGGAGACCGGCCACGTCCACTTCACGGACAGCAGCGCCACGTACCAGCGGAGGTCCGTACGTCCGATCCCGCGCCCCAGCTAGCATTAATTTTTTATTATTACTGCGACTATGTTGCGTATGCATGCGCCGTATCTTTTAATTCCCTTTTATGACTGCCACAAGGAGGAGTATGCAAAAAAGAAGTGTTGAAATTAAGTAGTAGTACTGCGGAGCGGAGTATGGATAGATGAGCGCGGAGGCAAGAGAGGTGATATACCGCGGTAGTATAGGCTGATAGGCGTTGATTCTCGTGTCGACAACATGTCGTGACATAACGTGCATGGTAGTACTACGTGCGTATACATTATTCTCAACAGATGCAATGGCACTCGGCTGTGTTTGCTGCAAGCCTGCAGCCACTTGTTGCTGAAGTGAGCAGCGCAAGAGATGGCCTGTTTATGGAGCATACTTTATCTTTTTTCCTAGAACAGAGTTTATGGAGCTGCGCCTGTTTGATTAGAAAACAAAAAATAGAGCTGAATCATGTGGAGTGAAGGGAGAGCTCCAGTAACTCCAGATCCACGAAATACAGCTCCATTCCACCTTTTTGTAGCCAAACACTCCGTCTTCATCGGCTCTAGATCCGCCAAAACATGGATCTAGCTCCTAAGGGCTTGATTGGGACAACTCGACCAACTAAAAAAAGTGAATTTGGATCAGAGATTCATCTGGATCCACCGCGGAGCAGCCGGTGAAGCTAGAGTTGTTTGGTACAACTCCATGTCTATGTATGTCTCACTTCCACCTAGGCCCCACGCGTCAGGGGGCAAAATGGAAAAAAATCCACCTTCCTTTTTCTTTCTCTTGCTCGGGCTTGAGGGGCGGTGGGAATCCGAGCGGCTAGGGGCTTGCGTGCAGCTAGCCAGGGGGCACGGCAGCCGGCCTTGGCGCGTACAAGGTTTTACCCCCCTGATGCAACGGCCTAAAATTGTTGCAATATACCAAAAATGGTTGCAATGGACAAAATTGCAACACAAAAAATTCGTTGGCAGGTGTTGTCACAGTAACCTTGGTCTAAAGTTTGCACTACAAATTATTTTGGTGTTGCAATAGGTTTTCTCCTATTGCAACACAATGGAGTATTATTGCAACACCATGTAGTGTTGCAAGCCATGGTATAAGCAACCACAGTGGGTGTTGCAGTAGTAACTATTGCAGGACACCCGATGTTGCCAGAGATACATGTTGCCACATATATAAAAAGTGGCAATATGCACACTAGCAACGACAATGGGTGTTGCAATAGACCTTATTGCCACGCATCAATAGCATTGCCATAGATGGACCCTCTATTGCCACGCTACCTCTATGGTTGCTATAGGTGGAACCCTCTATTGCCACGACAAATATTTGGTTGCTATAGTTGCCCTCTCTATTGCCACACTATCTCTATGGTTGCTTTAGATGGAACCCTCTATTGCCATGGCAAATATTTGGTTGCTAGAGGTAGCCTCTCTAATGCCACACTAAACATTGTGGTTGCTATAAGTGGAACCCTCTATTGCCACGATAATTGGTTGGTTGCTAGAGGCTGCCTCTGTATTGCCATGGTCAATACTTGGTTGCTATACTTTGGACCCTCTATTGCCACGCTTACTATTGTGTTGCTATAGTTTGGAGACTATTGCCACACCCATTGTTTTGTTGGTATGAGGTTTTTTGCCACACCCTTTATTTGTTGCTATAGCATATATTGCAACGCCAAATTATTATGCCGATAGTCCATATTGCAACGCTTTGTTTGGTAGCTTCAAGTAATAATTGCATGCCAAATAATATATGATGAATGAAGCATTTAGACATCCATTCAACCAAAATATGTCTTGTTTGTACATATCATTAATGAAACCATCTAATGTCAAACTTAGACGGTAATATACGCACAACTGAAACACATAAGGTATCCGACACACACTAGCTAGTTTGATCACATTAAAATGTAATGAGTTATCTAGCACTGAACCAAAGGTTGGCTTGACATTGACCATCCCATCAAACTTTAGGTTCCTCCTAAAAATAATCATTAACATTAGTATATGCATTATGTAACAAAAATTATAATATTTTAGAATCATAAACTAAAGACTAATAGGTTTGCAAAATTATAGATTAATTCAAAAGTAAAATTACTCATCAAAAGGCTATATGATCAATTTTTTCCTTACAGCAATGGCAATGCATTTTGTTATCAGCTGCTGGGCTTAATGGAATGTATCCAACATCAATAATAATTTGCAACAAGAATGTAGAGATGCTCTAAATTAGTACAAATCAACTGCTTAAATTAATAATGCAATGACTCCAAATTCGCCATGCGCTACAGCATATGGATCAGTGAAGCTTAAATGAAAGGAAATAGAAGCCACAACTAACCTACACCGTCTGCAGTTTCAAATGTTCACTCTGATTGCTCACAGTAAACAAGCTAAAGTACACAGGAAGTGAAGTACTAAAGGAAACATGCAAAATAGTAACATTGAATAAAATATATAAACTATGGAACATGTAAGCTACTAAGGTGGTTCCACAGTGAATTGTATTAGTAATCTTCACTTTATTATTGAAAGGTCTTCCTAAATAAAAACTGACATCTTCCATACAAAAGCAAGACTACCATAAATTTGCCTTTACATGACCCAGAGCAAGGAAGCCTTACGCTATGTAAGTGTGTGTATATGTGAGACTACATTTATGTATGTGTGTGAGACTATATTTATGTATGTGTGTGACTACCACTTTGTCAAAAAGTTCTAGATATTGATGAGTTCTACAACTTTTATATTCATGACTTTTTCGGTTTAAATCATTTAGGGGATCAAAATATGGTTTCAAATTGTAGTTTTTTGAAATTCATGAACAAGTGTGATTTCTCTTTTTAATCCTTGGCTAAAACTTGTAACCGGTCTTTCTCCCTCATACTAACTCCAAATAGGGTGGTTTTTTTTCTAAAATTTTCTAAAATCATGCTGTAACTATTTGTTGTGTTCTTACTGCTATGAGTTTGCTCATATTTTCGTGTGACTTTGTTTGAACAATTCAAATTTTGAATTTCAAATAACTACGAGTTCAAACCAGATTTTGAAACACTAAATTTTCTCAGCTGAAAAAGCCATTAATTTAAAAGTTGTAGAACTCATCAAGATCTACAACTTTTATTTTGGTCAATTCTTCATTTGACAAACTGTTAGGAAACTTTAGTCACAAATTCATTAATCTCACACAAAGTTTATGAAACTATATCAGAGATATGTCAATTTGCGAACAATGTTTGCAAACACTTTGTCAAATGAAGAAATGACCCAAATAAAAGTTGTAGATCTTGATGAGTTCAAAAACTTTTATATTCATGACTTTTACATTTGAAATCATATATTATTTCAAAATGTTGTTTTAAGTTGTCAATTTTAAAAATTCAAATTTTGAATCATTAAAAAAAGTCACATGACAAGATGACCAAAATAAAAGTTGTAGATCTTGATGAGTTATACAACTTTGATGTTTACAACATTTTATTTAAGGTCATTTAGTGTCCTAAAGTTATATTCAAAGTTTCGAATTTCAAATTTTAAATTTCAAAATATGTTTTTAATTTTATGTAAAGAAGAAAATATGGAATTATATATATATCAGCAAATTGTTAATATATATTTATGCATATATAGAATAATTATAAAATTATTATATAAATTTATATATAGAATACATAATTATTAATTAAAAAATATGAAAATATTTGTAGGGCGGCTTCATCAGAAGCCGCCCCTAAAAATCCATTTGTTGGGGTGGTTGGGGTTTTAAGCCGCCCCTACAAATGCTCTTCAGTATATAAGCAGGAGGGCGTGGTAGGCTTCGATACGGCTAAGTCTTGGGCGCTCACTCTCTCTTTGACACTGGCAGGCTGCCAAAATTCGGTGCTACCGCCGCCACTTCCTCCGTGCCCTACCTGCACTGCCTCCGTGCCCTAACTTCGTTGTGCCCTACCTCCCCCGGTCCGCCTCCAACACCTGCGAGGCTGCCTTAGTGGCTTGCGCGCGCACCGCACGTCGTTCCCCGTGCACACGCCGCGGCTAGGGTTTCCGTTGGTGACCTCGATGACCACCGTTGTGCCCTACTTTCCCCGGTCCGCCTCCAACCCCTGGTCCGCCTTCCTGCCCTGCGCGCGCCGCCGTTCCCTGTGCACACGATGGATAGGGTTTCTGCCGCCAACCTCAATGACCACCTCCGCCCCATCTCCGACCTCAACCTCCCCCACTACGGCCGTCATCCCCAACCACGAGATTCGGGCCTCGACCTCCCTATCACTGACCTCGAGCTCTGACAGAGCGCGCGCTGTGGCCGACATCCCCAAGAATGAGATCTGGGCATTCCTTCGCCGTCGGCTCGTCTTCAAACTCGAGCTCCACCGCCCCCTGCGGCTAAAGGTTTCAGGACCCTGGCCCGTTGCGCCACCACCACCATCCCTTGCGGCTCCGACATCCGCACCCCCTCCTCTAGCTGGACTGCCCTGGTGGCCGTGCGTTCACTGTCTGCGTGAGCTCTCCCCCGCCCCATGTGTTCGGCGTCCGCGCGCGCTCCGCCGGCGGCCCTGGTGTCCGCGCACGCTCCCCGAACGAGGCTGCACCAAATGCTATGTCCTCCAGCGTCCGCGCCCCCTCCCCCAATGTCCTTCTACAAGTATGCCCCAACCCCTTCCCCTCGACCCCTTTTCCTCCATTCCTATTGCACTAAGTTCATGTCATGCTCAATTTCGTTGAGACTTGGATATGTTGCTGAAATGGGTTGTCAGACTTGGATATGCCGTGCTCAATTTAGATTAGAGTACCATGTTGTCCTAATGTGTGCTGAAAATGACCTCTTCTCTAGCATTTCTATTTGAAATACCTTTTTTGTGTTGTCATCATAGTATTAGTCTTGAGCTAAACAATGTTGTCATCATGGTATTAGTCTTGAGCTACTAAAATTGTATTTATATATGCTCACTACTTTTGTATATGTCCACTGTATTTATATGCTCACTTTGATTATATACGCTCATTGTTTTTAGATATGTCCACTGTCTTTATGTATGCTCTCTGTTTTTATATATGCCCACTGTTTTTATATATACTCACTATGTTTATATATATGTCACTGTTTTTAGATATGCCCACTATCTTTATATATGCTCTCGGTTTTTATATATGGCCATTGTCTTTATATATACTCACTGTGTTTATATATGCTCCTTTTGACAAGAAGCAACTACTTTGTAGAGCCTCCTCTCCTACTTCTACTACTTCTACTACTCCTCTCCTCTCCTCGACTACTACTTCTAGTTCTCCTACTCCTCTATTTTTGGTAGCAACTGCTATTTCTTTTTGGGAACCAGCAGCTGCTTTTTTTGGTCAAACTCTCATCTCCTCTCTCCTCTTTGGCCTATGATGAAATTGTCCAACTCCAGAAATTATCTGGATTATGAGCTGATGATCATGAACTTGTGAGGAACTTGGCATCATTACCAGCCGCCCCTACTGTGTTTATATATGCTCACTGTGTTTATGCCGCCTTTATGCTCCAAGCTCTTGATCAAATGATGTTTGACATGTTTCTGAGGCCTCTACCACTACTACTACTCTTAGTACTCATTTTGTGATATATGGCAGCAGTTACTGCCTGCATATATAAAAGTAGTGAGCATATATATGCTTTTTTGGCCACCTTTCCTATCCTCTATGTTTGAGAAGTAGAAGCAACTTTTTTTGGCCACCTTTTCCTCTCCTCTATGTTTGGGAAGCAGCAGCTGTTTTTTTGCTAACTCTCCTCTCCTCTCTTTTTTGCTAATAATGAAATTGTCCAACTCCAGAAATTATCTGGAATATGAGCCGATGATCATGAACTTGTGAGGAACTCGGCATCATTACCAGTTGCCCCTACTATCTTTTTCTATATGCTCACTATTTTTATGTATGTTCACTGTGTTTATGATGCCTTTATAATCCAAGTCTTGATCAAATGATGATTGGCATGTTTGTGAGGCCTCTACCTCTAATACTACTATTACTACTTGTTTTGTGAGTTAGTTTTAACCTGATTGATGACTATTTTCTTCACTTCCACTAGAAAATGGGTCCTTGCTATGTTGTTTTCTACAGGAAGAAACCTGGGATTTATATGTCTTGGCATGAGGCTAGTGAACATGTACTTGGGCCTCGGTAGGTAGGCAATCGTCTGCCCTGATGGGGGTAGCTGTCTCTTGTCTTCTGTGCTTCACAGGACGTGCCGGCGGGTTAGGAAGGGCGCTAGCTAGTGGCTTGGTGCCACACTGGCTGCGCGTGGTGACCGCGAGTGCCGGCACCTTGCCCACCTCAAGGCAGATTGAGGGGGTGTCAAGGACATCGAGGAAGACTTTGGATGGCGGGGACTTCCAAGAGGACGCCAACCTCACCAAGGAGTTGGCTTCCTCGTTGACCCACCAGTTCAGAGTCTCCTCGTATGAAGAGGCGTCAAGCACAGAGCTCGACGACCACCCGGATATTGCGGAGGAGCGCCTTGTACTCTGCAATGTTGTTAGTGGCCCCAAAATAGAGTTGGAGGGTGTACCTTAGTTTGTCACCGCTAGGGTATATGAGGAGAACCCCCGCGCCTGCCCCCTCAAGGGTGAGGGAGCCGTCAAAGTACATGGTCTAGTACTCCTCCATAACGGGGGTGGTCAAGGCCTGCTCCTCTGTCCATTCTACTACGAAGTCAGCAAGGACTTGGGACTTGATCATGGTGTGAGGGGCGTAGGTGATGTCGAGGCCCATGAGCTCGAGCCCCACTTGGCGATGTGGTCAGTGGACTCCTAGTTGTTGATGATGTCCCCCAAGCCACTGGAAGACACGACCACCATAAGATGGGCATTGAAGTAGTGCCGGAGCTTGCACTTGGCGATGAGCATGGCGTAGAGGAGCTTCTGGATCCTTAGGTACCGAGCCTTTGAGTTAGAAAGGACCTCGCTGACAAAGTACACCGGCCGTTGGAGCTTGAGGTTGTGGCCGTCCTCCTCGCGTTCCACCACTAGGGTTGCACTAACAGTGTGTGGCGTGGAAGCGGTGTAGAGGAGCAGAGTCTCCCCCACTGAAGGGGAGGTAAGTACCGATGGTGTAGTAAGGAAGTCCTTCGGCCTTGTGAGCGCTTCTTGAGCTTCCTGCGTCCACTCAAAATGCTCAGATTTCTTTTGGCGCTTGTATACTAGCATCCTCGTTCCATAAGGTGAGATATGAAGCAGCTGAGCGCGGCTAGACACCCGATGAGCCTCTGAGCTCCTTTTAGGTTTTTGACTGGCTCCATGTCCATGATCGCGGAGATCTTCTCAACGTTGGCTTCGATACCACACTCGGAGACAATGAAACCCAAGAGCTTCTTGACCGGGACCCCGAACACACACTTCTCTTGGTTGAGCTTGATGTGGTTGGCGCGAAGGTTGGTGAAGGTATCCTCCAGGTCGCCGATTAAACGTGCGGCCACTTGAGACTTGATGACGATGTCATCGACGTAGACCTCTAGGTTGTGGCCGATTTGCTCCTTGAAACACCTCTTCATGCACCTTTGGAAGGTGGCCTCGGCGTTCTGAAGACCAAATGGCATGGAGGTGTAGCAGAAGGCACCGAAGGGGGTGATGAAGGACGTGGCCAGCTGATCAGAGGGATCCATCATGATCTAGTGGTACCTGGAGTACGCGTTCGGAATGTAGAGGGCCTCATAGCCGGCGATGGAGTTGACCACCTGGTCAATCTAAAGAAGGGGGAATGGGTCCTTGGGATAGGCCTTGTTGAGGCTAGTGTAGTTGACGCACATTCTCCATTTCCTGTTCTTCTTCTTGACCAGGACGGGGTTGGCCAGCCAGTTGTGGTGCTGGACCTCCATGATGAAGCTGGCGTCGAGTACCGTGGCGAGCTCCTCTCGATGGCCTTACGCTTCTCTTTGTCAAAGCAGTGGAGGCACTGCTGCACTAGCTTGGCATTAGTCTTGATGTTGAGGCGGTGCTCGGCGATCTCACGGGGGATGCTAGGCATGTCGGAGGGCTTCCATGCAAAGAAATTGGCGTTGTCGCACAGGAACTCTGTGAGGGCCAATTCCATGTCCGGGGACATGCCGACACATATGCAGAGTCGCTTCTCAGGGTCTTTGGGGCAGATCTAGATCGTCTTGGTGTCACCGGCCAGGTGGAAGGCCACCGCCATGTTCCCTTTTGAGCCGTTTGGGGGCTCATCATCCGGGTGCGCCGGATTCGGGTAAAGTCAGTGGCGGCAACATCAGCCACAACGAGGGCCATGCCTTACTGCTCGCAGTGATATGCCTCATCAGCCATGAAGGTGGGCACCATGATGCCCCCCACGGGCCAGGAATCTTGAGCTTCAGGCAACCGTAGTGCAGGACGGCCATGAACTTCGCATAGCATGGCCGCCCCAACAGAGCATGGTTAGGACTGGCGAAGTCCACTACCTCTAAGTCAAGGCACTCCTTCCAGATGTTAGCAGGATCCATGAACGTGATAGGCAGCTGGATGCTTCTGAGAGGAGTGGTTTGGGCTTCGGGGATGATCCTGCTCCAACGACAAGGCGGGTGGCTCCGGCCACTGTAGAGCTAGAATCGCACTTGTCGCTGTCCCCTACCTGGCGCGCCAGCTATCGCGGGGTTGAAACTGCGGTAAGCATGTTGTTCGAGTCGGTGTAAGAGTATGGGGTCTCCGGTGGCTTGAGTGGACTCAGGAACATAAGAATCACACAAAGAAGACACAATGGTTTATCCTAGTTTGGGCCAATTCGGTCCCTATGTCTAGCAGTTGATGATCCTTATACTTAAGAGCACCCAAAATCTGGGGGTTACATCAAAGTGTAAAGGAAAAAGATTTGGTAGGGGGTTAGCTCGGTGCTAATCCTAAGGTTGCCTCACCACCAGTGGAGTCTCCCCCTTGTCAGAGAGGAAGGAGATGATGGGATACGGTGGAGGAGAGGCTCTCTGTGCCCCTCTCTAGATTGCCTTGCTCTTGGTGCAGAGCGGAGGTATATGGAATGGAATGGAGTGTCTGGTGATCGAATCGGGATCCTTCCCCCTCCTAGGTCCAACCTTATCCCTTATATAACGAGATAGGTCGGGTACATGGCGGTTTGGGGGTTCTAGTCTATGGTCTACATGCGCCAGAGTCCAAGAGGGTCTTGCAGTGGTGCGTCATGGACCGTTGAGGTGTCTTGGAGTCGAAGAAGCTTGGGCGTCGTCCGGCTGCTCTGTTCTGACACTCTGTGTGTCAGACGGTGTCGGCTTGGACCGGCCTCCCTCAGGTGATACCTTCTGGAGTCTTCTTGGTGGCGAAGGAGGTCGGCTCTAGGGGCTGACGTGCAGGCCCAAACGCCCCCGAGCCCCTGGAGGCCATTGGAAGTTGTCTTCTGTGTCACGCCCCAGACGTGATCTTGTCGGAGGGGTAGTTGGCAAGGGCGCGCCTCGGGAGCAGCACCAGGGAGCCCTCGGGCATCGGTGGCCTAGGGCTTGTCTTCTTATGCCCGGGCCATGGCTGGCATCGATAGCCGGGCAGGAGCCAAGGGCTGGCCCCGGTGGTGCTGTAGATCGGGAGCCCAAGGCTCGAGGAAGCCCTGAGCCCCAAGCAGAAGCTGCGGTCGAGTCAGGCTCGGCCAAATCTCTTTGCTAGAGGGTGCGCACGAGCGTGCCCGATGGGCATACTCCCAAGCCCCCAGGCAATTTTGAAGGGGTCGGTCGGGGGGGGTCTTCTTTGTTCGGGAACCATTAGACTCGAGGCTTAACATACCTGTATATTATGATCTCGTCACCTGTTATTCCCTTTTTCTCTAGATTTCATGTAAAAACACTTCTAACTTCCTTAGTAGCAAATGCTCTTTGATCTACGGTGAACAAATTTGTTTAAAACACTATGGTCATTTGAAGCACAGTAGAAGACATAGTAGTGCTCAAAGTTGGATTGAACCCTTCATTGTCCCCCCCATTCTATATTTGTAATATAAATCTTGTGGGATTTGTAATGTTTAATGTTGATGGATTGTCATCTACGTAGCAAATATATAACAAAACCTGATTTTACAAAAAAATAAATAATAAAATAATAAAATGCGAAAAAAATATCATTGCTGGTTTGCAAAAAACCGGCAGTGATGGCCAAGAGACCACTACCGGCTTGAGCTAAATACCGGCAGTGTTGGTCAAGCCAAGACTGCTAGTTTGTAGTTCAAATCGACAGTGCTAGTCAACACAATACTATCGGTTTGACCTACAAACCAGGAGTGTTGTCCAAGAGATCACTGTTGGCTTGATTTCATACCTGCAGTGATGGACAAGAGAACACTGCTGGCTTGAGCCAAGAATCGGCAGTGCTGGTCATGACAACATTGCCAGCTTGAGCCACCAACTAGATACTACCGGGTTGTACCAGGAACCAATAGTGATGTCTTGATATCACTGCCGGTTTTAAGTTACCAACAGTGATGTGAATCCCCATCATTGCCGGTTTACTTGTGCCAGTTCAAAATCTGACAGTGAAAGAGAGTTTTGATCCGGCAGTGATGTGAACAACTGGGGTAGTGCTTCCTCGATTCCCTTTCCAGTGTAGCTTGAGCATCACAGATAGACAATGCATGAGTGGGAGCATGGCCTTGTCCTGGTGTATGATGCCCTCGATTGGTCGTGAGTTTGGCAGGATAGCAGAACTAACTAAGTAAGCCAGACCTCCCGTTGATCTGCTCTGTTGCACTTGCATCTTATTGTATATGGGTATATATGCTCATGTGTGTCATGCCCGTAGCGAGTAGCTCTGCTGACAACTTCTCCTTCGTCGATCCAATAAACTTGATTCTCCGGTGCGGCTGGGTGCCTGAACGCATGCAGTGTTGTTAGTGACAAGAAGACCACGTCACCGAATGTGTCAAAGCTGAGCTGGCAGGAGCACTGCTGCTGTTTGTCGTTCAGACCCCCGCCCGATGCCTCCGGCGCCGGTCAGTCCGTAACCAGCGGTGGAGATTTGATTTGACCACGCGCGACCTCGATCTAGGGTTAGCTAGCTAGACAACGGTATATAGTAGGGCGTTGTTCTCCCCTTCCTCATTTCCACCCTCTTCGACGGCTGACTGCGGCTCCGCCTCCACCCGAAGAACACCCTAGATCCCCGCCGCCAGAGCTTCGCTAGCTCTTCCGTCCCGAGGTCCCGCAGCGAGTTGGCCGACTGTATCTCCGTCCGAGTCCAATCTCGCCTCCTGGACCCGCGAGAAAGAAGCAGCTAGCCGCTGGCAAGGATCGGAGGAACGACGACGACGCTCTGCAGCCGCCGCATCCCTCGCCGGTAAAAAATTATTTGCTTAAGCCTCTTCTTCTCGACGTTTTATTCGTTGTAGCCGTGAGCTCAGCTGCTGGAGCTCGATCCATCCACCCGCAACATCTGCTCCTCTCACTAGCTCCCCACCAAACCCTAGACAGAGAACGTACACGACCCACGACGGCGGGCTTAGATCGAACCGATCTGTACGTTGCGCGTGTCTGCTGATCGACGCCCCCTAGCTTAGCTCCCAGCGACGCCCAGGCAAGATTAGCAGATGATGCTGATGCTCAGATCGTGACACCGTGCCGTGGCACCTGCCACCCAGCCTCTCTCTCCTGTGCGGTCAGCCTTGGCCACAAGGCACAAGCTTGTAGCTATAGCTTGCACGTTAGCTTGGCGGCCATGGCCAGTCCACTATTTTAGTCTGTTTGGTGCGTACTGCGTAGAAGATAGTGGAGGCGCAGCTGCGAGTCGATTTATCTGTGATTTCTGAGAACTGGTGTCCAAGTTTTCTTTGCCTCTTCGACAGAAATTTGTACTACTCATTGTTTTGCTTCTAGTTGTGCTGTTATTTACTTGTGTTGCAAACTTGTTGTCGACTGAGTTGGTTTGCTTCAGCAGAAAGAAAAATACTGTTATTCTATAAACAGTAGTACAAGAAATGAGAATAAAACATTGTCCACCTGAAATTTTCATTCAACAGTAGCACTTTCTTCCTCCTTTTTTTCAATTGGTTTTTGACATTGCGTTTTCACCGTTTCTATTTTCTGTTACCCTCAAATTGTAATCATTGTCCACCTGAAATTTTCATCTCAAGGTACACTGGTTTTCAAGAAATGTATCTAGGCCTTTACACCTTGGTGTGCATATATAACTGCACCAACAAGGTGCCGCCGTCTGAGCATTAGCATTTTATTTTTCTTAATTTGCTTTTGGTTTTAAACATTGTATTTTGTCAGCATTTCTCTTTTCTCTTACCCTCAACAGTTTGATGTTTGAACATGAAATTTTTCTAAATTTATATTGGTTGAAATATAATGGTGCATTTGGTTCGCTACTGCAACTCTTGCCATGCCGCACCTCAGCTTCCTCACCCAAGTTTTGGCGTGAGTCTGGTTTGCTGTCGAACTCATGGCATGCCGTGGCTCGCCACCATGCGTAGTTTATTTTTTGTGCCATAGGCTGTCAAGGGTGTGGCGGGCGAATAATTTGCCACAGTTTTGGCATAGCCACAATAGTGGCATGGCACTCATAGGGCTTTATAAGATGCAGTTCGTGGCTTAATGCTTTGGTTTTTACTCAATCATTAATATTCTGTAGCGCGTTTAGCTCCAAAATTATTTTTCTTAACTGGACTGGTCAATAAATTAGGTAGGTATCAAAGATGTTCAATTACATTTAATTTATTGGTACAGCCTTCTGTGTTCTTTGATGAGCACCTTGCTAGTATATCCATATGTCTCTGTTGCATGATTATATTCTTTTTATTGGCCAGCCACACTTAATTGTTGCATATATAATTTGATGTTACTTAACAGGAATCTGAGACATGTATCATTTAAGTTTTCACATCAGGATGTAATATAAGTGACACGTTTTTCCAGCGTCTCTGATGATTGTTTACTCACATCTCTATATCTGCTGTTCTTAATTACATAGTGGTTGACATGTCATCTATTCCATTTGACATCTGCTACCGGCCGTATGCCATTTTTATGTCATATCTGTTGAGAAGCAGAATCCAGATCAATTATAATAATTCCCCATGCACAATTATTGCAGTTAATTGGTCACCTCTTTTTTTTCTGTATTCTGAGCTACAAAAAATTAACTACTGCATATGTTTCTTTTTCCTGGCTGGCTTCACTGAATACATACATAATATGGTGTTAACAGGTCTCAGCCATTGATAAGCTTCTACTCCGTGCCATTTCTGCTTGAGATCCTACTGCAGAAGCTACGATTTCCTATTAATTGTTATATGTCTTTTCTGCCTTTTATTTTCCACCTTGAGCTAGTAGAGACATATATAGATAGCTGGTAGCTGCATGGTTGCCTTTTACACTTGGATCACTAAATTATTAAATAATGATGTTATCGCAGATTAATCTGGTATTCCGCGCCATTCTTGTGGCATCGTCCGGCAGAAGCTACATTTACTTTTTCACCGAAACAAGTTAGCCATGCCATATACCCATGCTGTAAGTTTACTGTTTTCTTTCTTTCGTCCATATATGCTGATCTTTTCAATTTCCACCCTTTTATACCATTTTTTCTATAGTTTCCCTCATCATATTCAAGTACCATGCCTAATGACATGTCATTATAATAAGTATGTCGAATGGTATGCTATTTACAGCATATAGGATATATAGTATCAATGCATTGACTGAACTGTGGTACGGTACAGAGTGATCAGTTGCTAAAATACTTTGTGAGCTACAGTGTGCAGTCTACTAAATTATACTTTCAATTATTATCGGCCACTCATGTATAGATGACTATAAAAATTTATACTCAGCATGTGAATTCTCCTCTGCCCTTAATTACTTTAAATTGCATAGCTAAAAAGGTCTACATTTATTTGAGAAAGAGACAAATTCAGAAGACTGCAAATTTTCGAGCATGTATATAAACAAATCATATGAGCTTAAAACCTTAACTTGTTGTGCATGTATATGAAAAATATTCAATAGACAACCATGGTGTCTTTCATTTAGAAAACCAAAGTGTTATTTCTAGTATTAATAGTGAAAGCATAAGTCTAGTGCTTATCTACTTAGGATATCTATCTAGAGTAGTTAGTGGCTGCTGTGTCAGCCCTTATCCTTATCTTATCTTTACTTTAGCATCTTTACTTTATGCTATATGCTTTAGCATCTTTAGGATATGCTGAAAAACCTTCCTTGAGAACCAAGTAAGCAGTCCTATATGTATCCCCAACCTGCCATGTTTTGGCAAGGCTAATGAAATAGAAAATTCAGCCCCAACCTGTGATTTGTCTCCAACAAATGGTATCAAAGCCTGAGTTCTTCCTGGGGTTTTTCCCCTCACCCATCCCAATCAATCACCATGTCTCTCCACTCCTCATCCTCTTCCTCCAACCGCTCCACCACCTCCAGCGCACGTGCTGCAGCGGCTGTAGCAGCCAGGCGCGAGGAAGCGGCGGCCGAGTGTGCAGCAGCAGCGGAGCGGGCAGCTCGCATCGCCCAGGCGGAGCTCGCTGCGGCGCGTGCGGCTGAAGCCGCCCACCAGGCAGCAGCGGAGGCACGGGAGGCTGCAGCAGCAGCGGCTGCGCTCCGTGCGGAGGTGGACGCGGGCGAGCAGGAGGACTACGGCGCCCGGGCGGACGCGGAAGCGGGAAGCGTGACTGTTGCGGCTCGGCGCTGCGGAGCGGACGGTCGAGGCAGCCGCGACGGATGCGGACGCGGACGCGTCGAGGACTACGACTCCCGGGCGGACGTGGATGCAGGAGCGGCGGCTGCTGCGGCTCTGCACCGGGACGCAGACGCGGACTCCTACGACGAACGCGGACGCGCACAGGACCTGCGGGAGGCGGACGCGGACAGCTATGGCGGACGCGGACGCGCGCGGGTACTGCAGGACGCGGACGCGGGTGGCTACGACCGACGCGGCGGACGCGACACGGGCGACCAGGAGCGGGACGCAGGGGCGCGGAACGCAGGCGGACGCGACCCTTGGCGTGATCCGCGAGTCGACCGCGCACTGGAGGTGCAGCGACTGCGGGAGGAGGCGGCACGGTTGGAGGCAGAGCAGGCCTTCGGCGAACGGGAAGCGCGGGAGCGGCACACACACGGCTTCGACTACCGCGAGCACGGTGGACGGGACGCTGGCGCGTGGAGCCCTCATAGGCGGCGCGCCTCCCCTTCCCCGGACCGGCGCCGTGGTCGCCGTGGCTGCCCCGGCTCTCCTCCCGCCGTGCAGACCATCTTCAAGGACACTGGCGCCGGCAGAGGATGGCCCATGCTCACCAAGACCAACTACGCCGAGTGGTCCATGGTGATGAAGGTGAAGATGCAGGCACGGCGCGTATGGGACGCGGTACGGTACGGTGACGCCGACTTCGACAAGGATCGGCAAGCGCTGGAGGCGCTTCTCGTGGCTGTTCCGATGGAGATGCACTCCTCCCTCACGAACAAGTAGACCGCCAAGGACGCCTGGGACGCCATCGCCGCAGCGCGCATCGGCAGCGACCGTGCCTGCAGGTCCACGCTTCAGAAGTTGCGTCAGGAGTGGGAGAACCTAGTTTTCAAGCCGGGTGAGGACGTCGATGACTTTGCTCTCCGCCTCAACACCCTGATGCAGCAGTTGGCGCAGTGTGGCGACGACGACATCGACGAGGAGAGAGCTATCTGAAAGGATCAAGATGCCCAAGAGGGGGGGTGAATTGGGCTTTTCTAAAAATTAATTGCAAGAATTAAATCCTACAAGCCGGAATTCACCCCTAGTGCCTACTTGTGTTCCTAGAGAGTCTACCGTTAAAAAGTTTTGCACCCTAGTTTCCAATCCTAGTCTAGCATGGCAATTCTAGGAATGTAAAACAAGCAATGAAAGTAAATACGAGAAAGTAATTGCTTGAATGTAAAGGGGCAAGGAACACGGCGATGTTTTTCCGAGGTATCGGAGAGTCGCCACTCCCCACTAGTCCTCGTTGGAGCACCCGCGCAAGGGTGTCGCTCCCCCTTGATCTGCGCAAGGATCAAGTGCTCTCTACGGGTTGATTCTTCGACACTCCGTCGCGGCGAATCACCCAAAACCGCTCACAACTTGAGTTGGGTCATCCACAAGCTCCGCCGGATGATCACCAAACTCCCAATCACCACCAAGCCGTCTAGGTGATGGCGATCACCAAGAGTAACAAGCTAGAACTCTCACTTGACCACAACGAGCCCAAATGAGGAGATGGATGCACACTTGCTACTCTCTAATCACTAGTGAGGAATCTCAAACTTTGATTCTCAAATCTCTATCTTCACTAGAGCTCTTGCACTCCCATGCACTCTAAAGGGTTTTCTCAGATGTTTGAATGAGCAAGAGACCTCTAAAAGAGGTGGAGGGGTTGTATTTATACACCCTTCAAAGAAAACGAACCGTTACTTTCTGACACGGGGTCACCGGACGCGCCGGTGCAACTGACCGGACGCGCCGGTCGCCCGTAACGGTCAAAATGTGATTTTGAACTGAACCACCGGACGCGCCGGTCAGGGGTGACCGAACGCGTCCGATCGTGCAAGGGTGCTTACTGTACTCACACCGGACGCGAGGCCGCGTCCGATGCCTGAAGACCGGACGCGTCTGGTCCTCTCTGGACCTTACTGGAGTGTGATCGGACGTGCCGATCATAGTCAGGTCGCGTCCGACGGGCGTTCTCCCTGAGTGACATGTGTCAGCCACTGACCACCGCGTCCGGTCCTCGCGAGGACCGCGTCCGGTGGTCAAGGCCGAAACCCTAGCGCGGTAGCGTACTGACCGGACGCGTCCGGTGCTGCCGAAGACCGCGTCCGGTGACTGGAAAACTGCCCGAAACTTCTCGAAACGCGTCGCAACTTCAACCAAGTTGCTTCCAACTGAACTTTGAGCTATTCTAGAGTTGCCTAGCGCCAAGTTTAACAAGTGTGCACCACACCTAAACATAGGACTCGCCTAGGTCAAGCTACCCATTCATGCCCCCCTTTATAGTACGGCCAAAAGAGAAAAACGAAGATCCTAACGACTATTCCGAATGTGTCTCAACCTCGACATCCGGAACTAACCGTCCTTAACCTTGACGTCACTCTTTTGAAAACCGAAACGATTTCCATCAAGGGACACGAAGCCACAGTGCTCAAAGCAGTTATCACCTCCATGACCTAACTTACCAATGTTTCTGCAAAACACACGTTAGTCATGGTGATAGAGTGTTGTCATTAATTACCAAAACCAAACCTTGGGCCTAGATGCTTTCACTGTCGAGAAGTTCCTCCGCATCGTCCCCAAGAAGTACTATCAGGTCACCATCGCCATTGAGACGTTGCTGGACTTCTCCGAGCTGTCGATCGAGGAGGTGACGGGTCACCTCAAGGCCATCGACAACCGCGAGTAGCTACCTCCCTCAGAGCCGGTCACCATTGGTGGCAAGCTTCTCTTCACCGAGGAGTAGTGGCTCGCCTGCCAGCAAGAGCAGAAGAAGGGGGAGGCCTCGGCCTCTTCAGCTTCGGGTTCGTCGAGCAGCCGCAAGCGTCGGCCGCGCAAGCGGGACAAGGTGCGTGGTGGCGCTCCTGGCGGCGCCGACGGTGAGCGCAAGGCTACCCGCGACGACACCTACAACAACTGCGGGAGGACCAGCCACTGGGCCAAGGACTGCCGGCAGGCGAAGCGCGGCTGTCAAGGACACGTCGCGCAAGCACAAGAGGGTGACGAGGCAGCTCTGTTCTTTGTACATGGGAGCATCGAGCCGCACTCCCCTCCCACACCGGCCGCCACTGCGCTCCTCCACCTCGACGAGCCGCGAGCCCACGTCTTCCTCGGCAACGGGCCCGGAGGTGACAAGATCGACGGGTGGTGCCTCGACACCGGTGCCACTCAACACATGATTGGGTGGCGGGAGTTCTTCTCCGACCTCGACTCCGGCGTTCGAGGCTCCGTCAAGTTTGGGGACGCCTCCGCCGTGGAGATCAAGGGCGTCGGCTCCGTCGTCTTCACCGCCAAGATCGGCGAGCACTGACTGCTCACCAGCGTCTACTACATCCCCGCGCTAAGGAACTCCATCATCAGCTTGGGACAGCTGGATGAGAACGGCTCGCACGTGGAGATCGAGCACGGGGTCTTGCGGATTTGGGATCGCCATCATCGCCTTCTTGCCAAGGTGAACAGAGGCGCCAACCGTCTCTACATCCTCCACGTGCAGGTGGCGCAGCCCGTGTGCCTTGCAGCCCGCCGCGACGACGACGCCTGGCGGTGGCACGAGCGCTTTGGGCACCTCAACTTCGAGGCCCTCAAGCAGCTCGGCAATAAGGAGATGGCGCAGGGCATGCCGCGAGTCGAGCACGTGGAGCAATTCTGCGACACCTGCGTCCTCACCAAGCAGTGGCGGCTCCCCTTTCCTCGCCAGGCGGGGCTTCCGCGCCAAGGAGAAGCTGGAGCTCGTGCACGGCGACCTCTACGGCCCCGTGACACCGGCCACACCTAGAGGCCAGCGCTTCTTCCTGCTGCTCGTCGACGACATGTCCCGCTACATGTGGGCGGTCTTGCTCGACACCAAGGCGGCGGCTGCGGACGCCATCAAGCGCCATCAAGCTGCTGCGGAAAAGGAGTGTGGCTGCAAGCTTTGGGTGCTACGCACCGACAACGGCGGCGAGTTCACGGCGGCGAGTTCACGGCGTCTGAGTTCGTGGCGTACTGCGCCAACGAGGGTATCCAGCGCCACTTCTCCACACCGTACACCCCACAGCAGAATGGCGTCATTGAGCACCGCAACCAGACCGTGGTGGCCACCGCCCGTGCCCTCCTCAAGCAGAGAGGGATGCCAGCAATCTACTGGGGGGAGGCGGTGATGACTACCGTCCATCTCCTCAACCGCTTGCCCACCAAGGCCCTTGATGGCAAGACGCCGTACGAGGCCTGGCACGGGCGCAAGCCGGTGGTGAGCCACCTCCGCGTCTTCGGTTGTCTCGCTTTTGCCAAGGAGCTCAACCACGTCGGCAAGCTCGACGACCAGAGCACGTCGGGAGTCTTCATCGGCTACACGGAGGGCGTCAAGGCCTATCGCATCCTCGACCCTACGACACAGCGCGTCCGCATCTCCCAGGACGTCGTGTTCGACGAAGGGCGAGGCTGGGCTTTGGACAAGGCAGTGGATGACGGCTCGACTTCAACTCTCAGAGACTTCGTCGTTGACTACGTACACTTCGAGGGAGCCAGGGGAGCTAGCAGCTCGTCCTCACCGAGCTCGTCCACCGCGGCACCCGGCTCGCCATCAGATCCGGCGAGTCCTCCACTGCCTACACCACCAGTGAGTCCTCTACCACCGGCCACGCCCCGTTCTCCTACACCGGCGGCACCCCGCTCTACTACACCAGCTCCCCACTCTCCTGCACAGGCGCCGACACTTGCAGGATCAGCACCAGCAACTTCCGCCTGTCAGCGCACGGTGGAGCTCACCACTCCACTGTCCAATGACGAGGACCGCGTCGACGCCTACCACGACGGCGAGCCTCTACGGTACCGCACCATGGACAACATCCTCGGCGATCAGCCTATCCCTAAGATGGCGGTGCACGACTTCGAGGCAGAGCTGCACCTGGCGCACGAGGACGGCGAGCCCCGCTCCTTCGCTAAGGCGGAGGGAGACACGGCATGGCACGCCGTGATGCAGCAGGAGATGGATGCGGTCGAGCGGAACCGGACATGGGAGCCGGCGGATCTTCCTGCCGGCCACCGCGCCATCACCCTTAAGTGGGTCTACAAGCTCAAGAAGGATGAGGCCGGGGCGGTGATCAAGCACAAAGCACGTCTGGTGGCTCGTGGGTTCATTCAGCAGGAGGGAGTCGACTTCCACGATGCATTCGTGCCCGTCGCACGGATGGAGTCCGTTCGTCTCCTCCTCACGCTGGCAACTCAGGAGGGATGGCGTGTGCACCACATGGACGTCAAGTCTACCTTCCTCAACGGTGACCTGAAGGAGGAGGTCTACGTCCACCAGCCGTCGGGATTCATCATCCCCGGCAAGGAGAACAAGGTTCTCCACCTGCGCAAGGCCCTCTACGGCATGCGGCAGGTGCCACGAGCATGGAACGCCAAGCTGGACTCCACCCTCAAGCAAATGGGGTTCGAGCAGAGTCCTCACGAGGCTGCTGTCTACCGGCAGGGCAAGGATGGCAATGCCCTGTTGGTAGGCGTCTACGTCGACGACCTGGTGATCACCGGCACCAAGGAGGCCGAAGTGGAGGCGTTCAAGGAGGAGTTTCCAGATGAGCGACTTGGGCCTCCTCTCCTTCTATATGAGGATTGAGGTTCACCAGGACAGCTCCGGCATCTCCCTTCCCCAGACTGCCTATGCCAAGCGCATCGTCGAGTTGAGCGGCCTCACTGGTTGCAACCTAGCCTACACTCCCATGGAGGAGAGACTGAAGTTGAGCCGCGATAGCACGGCCAAGGAGGTCGACGACACGGAGTACCGGCGCATTATGGGCAGTCTCCGCTACCTCGTCCACATGCGGCCGGACCTGGCGTTCGCTGTTGGCTATGTCAGTCGGTTCATGCAGCGACCGACGACGGAGCATCAGCAGGCTGTCAAGAGGATTCTCCACTACGTCGACGGCACCATCGACTACGGTTTGCACTACCCGAGGTGTCCCGGTGCGGAGCACTTCATCGGGTACAGCGACAGCGACCTCGCCGGCGACATCGACACAAGCAAGAGCACCAGCGGGACGCTATTCTTCCTCAGCAAGTGCTTGATCAGCTGGCAGTCGGTGAAGCAGCAAGTGGTGGCTCTGTCTAGTTGCAAGGCAGAGTACATCGCTGCCACAACCGCTTCGACTCAAGCTCTCTAGTTGGCTCGGCTGCTGGGTGATCTCCTGGGAAGAGACGCAGAAGCAGTGGAGCTCAGGGTGGACAGCAAGTCCGCCTTGACCTTGGCGAAGAACCCCGTCTTCCATGAGCGCAGCAAGCATATCCGTATCAAGTACCACTTCATCAGGAGTTGCTTGGATGAGGGGAGCATCAAGGCCGGCTACATCAACACCCAGGATCAGCTCACCGATCTTCTCACCAAGTCCCTTAGGCGGGTCAAGTTCCAGGAGCTTCGCGCCAGGATTGGGATGGTTCAAATTCCCCAGAAGGCGCCGCACAAGACTTAGGGGGAGAATGAAAGCATAAGTCTAGTGCTTATCTACTTAGGATACCTATCTAGAGTAGTTAGTGGGTGCTGTGTCGGTCCTTATCCTTATCTTATCTTTACTTTAGCATCTTTACTTTATGCTATATGCTTTAGCATCTTTAGGATATGCTGAAAAATCTTCCTTGAGAACCAAGTAAGCAGTCCTATATGTATCCCCAACCTGCCATGTTTTGGCAAGGCTAATGAAATAGAAAATTCAGCCCCAACCTGTGATTTGTCTCCAAAAAATAGAACAGACAATGTAGTCAACTGTTTCATGTTGAAAATATGGCTTCTTTCTTTCTAGCTTACCTTTGAATATATATATCATTTTACTAAAAGGTCTTTTTGTCATTCCGTTAACTGTGCACTACTATTCTTCATTCCTCCTTATACTGTTCTAATGTCACGTCTTCAATTACTAAGAATCATTTCTTTTGAATTTTTCAGGGCCAGATGCATTAAAGATTCATTGGCATAATATTGTTTGAGAAACCGGCACAATAAATTGCATCAGATAACACTTCTGTGAGGGCACTGTGTTGTATATTTATGGAGAATACAAGCGACCACAATAGAGAAGAGGCCTCCAAGGCCAAGAAAACTGCCCTAGAGAAGATGGAAAACGATGATTTCCGTGATGCCCAACAAATTATACTTGAAGCTCAAGAGCTCTGTCCAGAGCTGGCAGAGAATATGTCCCAAATGTTAATCATCTGCGATGTACACTGTGCAGCAGAATTTATTGTGGGTGGCGAGAAAGACTTGTATGGAATGCTTCAGGTGGAAGAAACAGCAGATGAAACCATAATAACCAAGCAATATCGCAAGATTGCACTTTTGACTCATCCAGATAAAAATAGTTTTCCTGGTGCTCAGGATGCATTCAAGTTGGTGGCTGAAGCATATTCTGTCCTATCGGATCCAGCAAAGCGAACTGAACATGACTACAAAAGGAAGAACCGATCACAAAATGTGCCAAAGGAAGCTAATAACAAGAAGCCATCACACAAAACTGATGCAGATAAGGGAAGCGTGTATGCATCTAGTCCAACATTTTGGACCAATTGCCCACATTGTCAATATCGGTTCCAGTACAACAAAAAAGTCCTGAACCGCAGAGTCGTCTGTCAGACATGCAACGAGATATTCACTGCATCCCATGTAGAGGATCAGGAACCACCCATGCCAGAACATAACTGGAAAAGGAAGAACGGATCACAAAATGTGCCAAATAAGGCTAATAAGAAGAAACCGGAGGAGCCCATGCCCACTTCATCAAGCGTGATTAGTGGTTCTCGAGTTCCTAAAAGCATGTTCCAAGAGCAACTGCTTGACAGTCCCAGTCAACAAGGTCACCCTGTCAAGTGCTCCTCCTGTGCATACAAAGAAGGACATGGGAGCGCAGGTGGTGTGAAGCAATCTGACAAGCCTGAGATGTACAGGGGAACACTAGAATATCAGAGACAGACAAGAACATTGTTGGAAGATCAATGCCAGATACTGCTGACTCAAATGTTGTTGACCAATTAAATAATAAGCTGGGCAGAGAGCAAGCATCCACTATGCCAGGGTCAGAATCCTACAGTCTTGGTAGTTCTGACAGGAGAAAGCAACATGTTGATGGAAAACTTAGCCAGAATAACTCCGATGGCAAAAGAAGGGAAAGGGAGAATGACTGTTCATGTAATTTCGGCATGAACTGGAATCAAATATTAGAGGGCGACAGCACTAGTGCTGACAGGCAATCATCTGAAAATCATGTGTCTAGCAACATAAACGTCCAAGAGATGACAGAAGGTATGTGTACGAGTGATGATGAGGACAATATAATGAAAGAAGCCATTGATTCTGTTGTTGAGAAGTGCTATTCTGATCCAGTTATGAAAATCAGAGACATCAATAGTATAACATATCATGATGGTGGTGTTGATCAAATCTGGGCCCTTTATGATAATATTGATCACATGCCAAGATCCTATGCTAAGATAAAATGTGTTGGTCATTCAAAGTGTTTATATTGGTTGAAGTTCTATCCATTGTCTGAAGAAGAGAAAGAATGGAACAACAAAACTTTGCCAATTGCTTGTGGAAAGTTTTGCCTAGGAGAAAAGGTTGATATCTTAGAATACAGTTCCTTGTATTCTCATACTGTTGAATGGAAGAAAATCTTTGTGAAAAAAGTTTCTGGTAGAAGAGGTTCTGCAAAAACCAAAATGATGATGGTGTATGAAATATATCCTAAAAGGGCTGAGGTATGGGCTCTTTACAGGGGACGGAGTAAGCAGTGGAACTCATCAGATGCAGATAAGAATAGGTCATATGAGTATGAAGTTGTGGAAATACTATCAGACATGTCGGACAATGGTGGCGCCAATGTTATCCCACTCATCAGGATTAAAGGCTTTCCTAACTTACTTGTGGCAGCCAAGGATAAATCCTCGTTCCATATATCTTCAAGTGAGGTATTTCGATTTTCACACCGGATACCACATTACAGGGTATCTGGCCATGAAAACATCCTCAAAAAAATCAATGGCCCTACATTGGAGAAAAATCATATTGTCCCAGAAGGATTTCTGCTACTTGACTCTAGTTGTCTTCCCTCTGACCTAGACACAACATTCCCTTCCATGAATCTTGACAATTACATGTCTCAATGCAAGAAGAGAAGCAGCAAAGAGTGTCAATATGAGATTTTTCCACAAGTAGGTGAGATTTGGGCCATCTATATGGATTGGGCGCCTGAGCGGAATCTGTCCAGTAATGATTGTTGTGAATTTGCTGTCGGTGAGATCATCGAGCGCAATGATGCTAGCACAAAATTTTCTTTCCTGGCTAAAGTTGATGGTTGCACAACTTTTTTCAAACCTGACAAGCAAAAGGGAGTCCTGGAGATACCTACTGGAGAGAACCTGAGATTTTCGCACCACATACCTGCTTCCTTCCGTGTGACGAAAGAAAAAGGTGGCAAGCGTCGTGTCTTCTATGACCTTGATCCTACTTATCTTGTCACAGCGCAGGATCACGCCACTTCTTCAGGCAACAGGACAGCTGCTGCACAAGTTGGGCCTCGGCGCACAGCTCGGTCCACTCGTCCAAACAGCTACTACGTAGGGCCCCAGTGGCAGTGAGTGTAGCTGGGCACAGCTGCAATGAAATATGTACTTAAGGAGAGGAGAGGCAGTACTGTGTAACAAGAAAGAAGACATCAGAATTCTCAGTGAACTAGAACTCCTCCAGTTCATCCCCAATTCTCCATTCTACTTCCCAATTCTCAAATACTCTTATAATTCCTGTAATCCGGTATATCCGTAGCTAACATATCTTCCTGACGTGTTCGTGTGGAGGACCCAGGACACCCTCGTTACCTGTATATATTTTAGCGAACTCATGGAAAGAGTATTGAACCTGATTGTCATTTGGATTATGCTTTTATATGTTCTGCTATCATGATTCAACATTACAATTTATTTCTTGAACTGATATTATTAATGCTTAATTTAGTGCCCCCCTTATCAGTTGCTACTTTATACTGGTTGTTGGTGCCTGACTGTTCTAAAATATAATTAGTCTTAATTTTGAGTTTAAACGTTAAATCTGAAAGTTGTACTGTTGTCAGATTTTGGTGCCTTACTATGAAATGGAGGTGTAGCCCACGCAAAAATTTTGCAGCATACACTGGTTATTTCATTAGCTCTTGAGGCCATCAGCACCTACAAGAAACACCCACCTCTAGATATTCTTTTTTTCTATGTTAGATATGCTTTATTTCATCTCTAGTGAAGTATAGACACGCTTAAGTAAAGCGTGTCTGGAGCATCTCCACACGGACCTTGTCAGAAATTGTAGATATGTTTCGTCAATCGTGTCTAGAAAACATGAGATGCTCTCTAGAAACAATGTTAAGAGTGTCTAGATGACATAAGACACTTTTCTGGAGACGGTGTCAAGCGTGTCTACGTCTTGGAAAGACATTTTAAATTTCATATCAAGCAAAGTTGATACGCTTTTGTGTTCTGTTTTTTCTTATTGATAATATAGTATGCAGAAACGTTTTTTAATACACTCATAACTATATTTACTTTGGAGACCATAGTATAGCAGGTCGAAAACCACATGAAATGTGTTTGTTTAATATTAGAGCAAATAGAGTCAATCATCCATATACAAGATGTAGATATTGCATATATTCCTTTATTTCTTATACATTAGGATCTATTCTATTTAAAAAGCTTTGCGCATACAGACACTTGCACTTCACTTCTGAATCTTCATTTCTTCGTTCAGAAAATTTTCTTGACTTGATTCCATGATCCTACAGGTTAAATGAAAAATTAAGATTAGATAGATAAATTAATTCAATATAAGTTTTGGAAAATACATCACCACAAAAATTTCTGTGATAAAATTTTTAAAAAGGTCGTTACAGATAAAAGTAAATGCTATTTTTTTCAATGATTCTGACATCATAATGCATGTTAATATTGACTCTTTTTCTGCTCTATATAAAAACACTGAAGGATTAAATGTATAAGTTATGAAATACTTACACAGGGATTTTGCTCAAGATATATTGTCATCAACATCTCACACGAACCAGCCAAAGCAGCTTCTATCCCAGCTAGAGATGGTATTTGGTTGTCATTCAACTACAGGTCCTCTAATCCAATCTATATAGCAAGTTCAGATGAGAAAGAAGAGCCAGAGATAACCATTTTGTCCAGCAGCTTATATTCTTACCATGGTATCATTTACCTGGTGAAGGTTTCGACATTTCTATAGTGATTGGCTTGCTAGATGAAACATCCAAAACACGGAGGTTCTGCAAGGTAGAAAAACCATCCATCTTTTGTATTCCATTCCATTATGGCTAAGGTGCAGTTCTTCTAACACAGTTCATTCCTGAATTGGTTGAGTTGTGATAGAGTACCAGAAACCCATCCATTGATGTCAGACTGCTGCTTTGCCAACTTATTTTCTTAATAATCTTCAAGACACACAAGTTGACATGAAAACCAATTGGTGAAATAGATAAATCCAGCAAGTTTCAGGAAACATGACATCATTAATCTCTTGCATACCCATGGAAGAATCTGTTCTACTATTATTCAGAACTATAATAGCTGTGATCCAATGAGCTGTCAACTCCTTATTTGTAAATAAAATTCATCTACTACAAGTTCGAGGACATGAACGAATTAAACAACTGCACTGAAGCAAAATAAAATACTTTGAAGTCTCTGAAAAACCAGTGACTACAGCTGCTAATCATAAGAAAAATAAAGCATACAGTCAATTGGGCAAACAAGCTTTTCAGTTCTCTATTTTTTTTCACTGTACAGTTTACCAAGTGAGCAAGATGTATCGGTTATTTCAGTTAACAAACTTCACAGGGAAAACATCAAGGCAGGGAACAAGATTGTTTCAGGATTCTACCTTATTGATCCTAGAAAGATGCATAAATATTGTATGAACAAAGATGCATATAAAAGTAGCAGCACGAGAATAGTATGCATGACTACAGGAAACTAGAATTGCCTTGGCGGCCCAGAATTTCCTTGGGGGCCAAAATCAAACCGCCAAGAAAAGGACAGTTTCCTTGGCAGTGGTACTCCACACTCAAGGAAACATATATTCCTTGAAGGTTTAAGTAAACCACCAAGGAATATGGTAGCTCTATGTTTACTTGCAAGTTGCTGTTCTTCTTTGCAAAATGGAAAAGATATTTCCTCCAGGTTTTTTCAATCCTATTCAACATCTGATTATTCATCTTCCTTGTGAGGCTAGACTAGGAGGTCCTGTCCAAGCTCGTTGGAACTATCCATTTGAGAGGTAAAAATAAAACAGAAAAAACCATATTATGCTTCTTTTATAATTCTTTCCTTAATTCTAGTTATTTCTTGTAGGAAAATTCAGCAGCTTAGAAAGAAAGTAAGAAACAAGGATCATGTTGAGGGTTGCATCATTGAGGCTGAATTAGTTGAGGAGGCTACAAATTTTCTCTCTCTTCACTTCAGGCCACATATCCCATCAAATAGGACCAAAGTACCTCGATATGATTCCGGTGCTTCTACCTTTGAAAGTCCATGC
This sequence comes from Saccharum spontaneum, assembly GCA_022457205.1. Lineage (NCBI taxonomy): Eukaryota > Viridiplantae > Streptophyta > Magnoliopsida > Poales > Poaceae > Saccharum > Saccharum spontaneum. Next base: position 57,658,275 of record CM039595.1, read on the forward strand.
AACATTGAAATTTTTCAGTACCCTGGTCGGTGCTCAAGCCCTCACGGTGTCCGTGCGCTTTCAACCGAAGAATATGAGGCTGCATTCCTATATGTTTTGACAAACATCTCAGTGATGGATGAGCACTTCAAGTAATACATGCTTTCATCCTATAAACCATAGATGTTCCTTTTTTGTATTTTGGTAGCTCTATGTTAACTTACTTTCCTCTCTTATAGTAAATTTGAGAAGGAACAATGGAAGAGCAGAATTAGACCAACACCTGAACAACTTAGGGACTTAAGGTTAAATGGGTGGAGAGTAGCCGAGGAAAACGTGGCCCAAACTTCTTTGATTGGTTCAAGGAAGAAGTAATCCTTCTACAACCTTTCACATTTAGTTATCTGTCCATCTATTTTCCATCTAAAACTAACATATCAAACTATATCTATTTAATTTGTAGTGCATGCAAACACTTGGCATTGATACAACCTTATGTCAAATATCTTATGGTTTCCGCAAAAGAGTTACCACCTATGGCTGTTATGATGTGAATGGTTATAGATTTCACTCGAAAGAGCATGAGAGATCTAAATCGGGATTGGCAACAGTGAATACTGGTGTTTGTGTATCTTGTGTTGATGATGACAACAATGAGACAGAGTACTATGGTGTAATTGAGGACATCATAAAAATAAAATGGGAAGGACGATTGCAACTAGAGATGGTTTTGTTTGATTGTGATTGGTTCGATCCAACACCTAGTGGAACAAGGCGCACTGAAAACTTGGGACTGGTGGAAATTAAGCATGCTTGAGGGTTTTGTACAGTCAAGGAAATTAAGCATGCTTGAGGGTTTTGTACACTAAAATAATAAACTTGGCAGCAATGGTAGCCAAGAAAAACAATGATTACCTTGAGGGTTTTGTACAGTCAAGGAAATAAGAGTTTACTTGACGGTTCTTGCAGCCAAGGATTTACAGTCATGCCCTCAAGAATAATAATTAACCTGTCAGCTGGCTACCCCCAAGGAAATGTCTTTCCTTGAAGGTTTATAACCGCCAAGAAAATATGTATTACCTTGACGGTTGTTGGCGCTCAAAAAAACTATTTTCCTTGGAGGTTGTTGGCGCTCAAGAAAACTACTTTCCTTGGAAGCTGTTGGCCCTCAAGCAAACTACTTTTCTTGGCGGTCACAACATTTCCTTGGCACTTTGGCAAATTAAGTCTGCTCGTAGTTTCCTTGGCGGCTAGCCTCCAAGGAAATCATCCTTGAGGGCCAGAACCGCCAAGGAAACTAATTTCCCTTAGCTTCTATCCTTGAGTGTGTTTGCTTGACGGTTTGTAGTCAAGGATCATTTCCTTGGCGGTTTTACCCCTTTCCTTGGCGGTTTTTGGTACTCAAGGCAATTCCAGATTGTGGTAGTGGATACCCAAGGAAGAGATAAATGAAACTGACAAGGTAGAAGTGCACTTGCCTATAGCAATAATTAGGCCCTAGGAGTGATTTGCAGTACCAGGCATTATGTGGAGCAGTATGTACCAAACTAGATCACACGGTTTAACAAGATCACAAGTAACTGGTATAAGCAATAATGATGTAACTGCAAATCTAGGAAATTAGTAAGGGATTCAACAGCAAGAAAGGGGACTAGAAGAAGGGGGAGGAACGGAGGAGAGCACCAGCTGTAGCCACTGCCGTTGGACTCGAGACTGGTGCTGGCCAGCCTAGAGTAGCTACGGCGAACCTGCTCCACCGATGACAGGAGAGACACGGTACCGGTGGCAGCGATGTCGCCTTCCTAGTGACGCGAGCATGCGACGGTTCCTTGCCTCAGGTGGCATGGACTTGCTGCCGCAGCTGTCTTCCGGGGCTCCGGGCACACAGGCAGGCCGCCACTGTGATGCTGTGCAGGCGCTTGGACAGGCAGCCGCCGCCACCAACCTGCTGTTCAGATGACGCCGAGCTCCCATGCACTCGGGCAGTCGCCGTCCAGGCCGCCGGCACCAGGGCTCGGATCTAGCCGCCATGACCTCATCCTGCTTCGATCTGCTCTCTGCCATGGCAGCCGCCACAACGGAAGTTCTCCGAGAGGAAACGCGTACCCGAGAAAATCACGGGAGTGAGGGGAGGGAGAAGGCACGAGCATGACTGACACACAAGTGCATATAACATTTGACACGTAACTTAAACTCGTGTCTACCACCAGACGTAGATATGTTTTTTCTTAAACGTGCTAACAACCGTATCTACGAGAGGAACCACTCAATATATAGATACATTTTTCTTTAAATATATCAACAACTGTGTCTAGTAGTGGAATCGTCTTGGATACAGATACACTTCCAATAGCGTAGCAACTAAATCGTATCTACAGGGGGGTGTTTCTTGCCGATTTAAATTGCATCTGGTAATTCTCAGTTCTATACATTATTTGAGACTAGATATTTATGGATGATTGTGGTCTGGTTCCCTTAGTGCTAAGGGATGAAGCCGGACTCAATTCCTTATCTAAAAGAAAAGATACTTATGGATGAATATATTTGTTGGAGTGTGATATCAGGCCAACATATTAGCTTGGCAATAATTATTAAGTCCACCTAAAAGTGCATATTTTATGAAATAACCCATTGCTGCAATCAGCAGCAACCCTAAGCCTCCTAGGGTTCAGCTAGCCCCTGGGCCCGCAGCACATATATAGATAAAGGGCAGATGCCCGTAGACGTTCACTACATCACTCTCTATAGTCAAAACACAAACCAATCTATTAGAGCTCTGAAGAATCAGGAAGGTAGTCTACCGATGTCCAGGAACTGACACTAGAGAGAACTACAGTTCATCACCAAGGAGCAACAAGCCTCGAAACTGGTGAAGACTAAGATCGGCTACATCAATTCCAACTATACTGCATCAACAAAGACACAGATGGCATTTATAGGTTCTGATCATGGTCAGTATCTAAATCTAATTTGTGCACTAATTCATGTTAGCGATCATGTACAGGTAAGATAGGATCCTGTGATGTCAAGTTGCTTTCAAAAATATTGAAACAAGCTAGTGAGAGAAACGACCTTCACTCTTCACACCTGCGTCCTGCAAGGGAGAGTTCGACAAAAGGGATAACAAGGATAAACATATAATAGCGACAAATATGTAAGCATTGACTTCTAAATTTGACACAATATAAGTGTTGCTAATTTTTTACATCAAAGATGCAATATAAGTGACATGTTTTTTCGATGTTACTGATGACTATGAAGCCGCGTCACTAGTCTTTTCTGGCACAGTGGATTACCTCCACCCACAGCACCACATGCTCCACAAGAGGAGAGAGAGACCAGTGAGATTTCTATTAGGACAATTGTTTAGATTAGCTGTTGTTGATGTAGACGCTGTTTGATCTTTTGATAGGTATTGATAACTTCGATTGGTAGAGAACTTGACGTTCTAGATCTAGGCTTTGAATCAAGTCTGATTTAGATCCCCACAACCATTAGACCACTGCTCCGTTGGTTATCAACCACACACAAAGCGATTGACATTACTGAGAAGGCTTTCCTGCAAGTGATTCGAGAACACAAGCAAGACCAGAATGAACGCAATCTGAAATTGCAAGTATATATGAAGTTTAGTAAACTAATAAGAGCTTCAAGTCTTGATTCGAAAGGACAAGTTGACACAGGCAAACAACATCAAGAACATGGCCCTGGTTCGCAGTAGTCAATCTTGGTAGTTGATCTTGGCGACACAAGTGCAACAAACAATATCTGTTTCACGAGAGGAAAACAAGAGCACAACAAAAATCAAATCCTAACGAGGGCGACGATGGTTAATCATAGAGTCTTGGGCGTGATCACCCAAGGATGTGCCACCTAACGGGCTCTAAGATGATACACGTCCCAATGGTCCAAAATCCGTTGTCATGACACCCTAGCAGATTTTGGACGCTGGCTTGTTTTGATGATGTCTGTTGACTCAGATGAATTTTGACATGAAACCAAAGCCATTTGTTAGATTATGGGTTCTCGGCATTGATTTTACCCGAGATTGCTCCTGGAATCCAAGATGGACTCCGACTTGAGTTGGACTGGGCCTCCGCTAAGATGTGGATGAGTTGGATGCCCATGCTAGTCGTCCTCGTCTCCTTGGCTTGTGTTTGAAGGAGCGATGTCATCATCACTTGTACTACACTTTGTACCTCACTTGTAATACAAGTTGTACTCCCATAGTATATGGCTATTTATGTGAAAGGCCTAGGTCTAGGTATCATGGCCTCAGGCCTAGGTGCCATGCCACCCTCGCAACAGGCAGAAGGGTCGCATAGGCGGCAGTGGTCTGCTGTTCCAAGGGGTGGCCATGGTGCCATCCCTCATGCTGGCCCCTAGGTCTGCTTCAACCCCTGGGGTAGTCAGTAGTTGCAGTGGAGCCCCCTTGCTCCAGCCCACATGTCATGCTACTAGTTCCCCTAGTGTAACTGGTGCCTACCTGCAGGCACACACTGCCTTCACGCTGGTGCAGTTCTCCGACGTCACCACCCATCCACCTGCTGCTCCCCAGCAGGGTGACAACGGCTGGAATCAGGCCGGCCTCTTCATCGCCCTGAACCAAATGGCACTCCAAGGTTCCAACCCCTAGTCCTCGACACCAGCGCTACTACTCATATGTCATTCATGGATGGTGCACTTCTCTCCCACCTACCTCACTCTAATTCCTTTGTCATTATGGTTGGTAACAGTAGCACCATCCCCATGTCATGGCATGACACATCCACCTCATTGATAGCCGACACTACTTTTCTCCTTAATATTGTTCTCATTGCTCCTCCTCTTGCGCAGAACCTTTCTATGTTTGCCAATTTACTTGCGATAATTCTTATTCTATCGAGTTTAGCGCTTTGGGTTTTTCAGTTAAGGACCGGTAGATGGGGTGCGTGATTCTTTGCTGCAATAGTAGTGGGGATCTCTACACCATCTGTCCATCACCATCCTATAGCTGCAGACTCGCCACCTCGTCCACGGTATGGACCACCACCTTGGTCATCCCAATCATTCTGCCCTCGCCACACTCAAGAACATGCTCGCCATTTCCTATAATAAGCACCTGCGGTCACTGTGTCATGCCTGTCAGCTTAGCAAGCACACAAGGATCCATTTCAGCAGTTTTGCCTCCACCAACACTGCTGTGTTTGAGTTGATTCATTGTGATGTATGGACATCCCTAGTACTCAGTACTTCAGGGAATAAATATTATCTTGTTTTTCTAGATGATTACACTCACTTTTGTTGGTCTTTCCCTTCACACCACAAATATGATGTACACTGCCATCTATATTGTTGAGTTCATTTCTTATGCTCATACGCGGAGTTCAGCATCACACCGAAGTCTTTTCAGGCTGATAATGACACCCCACAAAACTTTCCCGTTACTCGACTCCGCGTGTGTTCCTCGGCGACCCCACCTCTCACTAAGGGCACCGCTGCTTGGACATCTCCACTTGACATGTTATAGTGTCCTGTCACATCATCTTCGATGAGTTAGTGTTTCCCTTTGCCACAGCTCCCTTGGCCGCCTTTGTGCCTTTGTCACTAGATTTTTTAATGCAGGGCCTCTCTTCGTCGTTGGAAGTTCCGCCTTTGGGCATCAAGCGACCGTGTAAAGCAATTGCAGCCACCTCTCCAGTTCTCCCCTATTTCCCATCCGCAAGCCTTGGAGGATTAGTAGTCACGCACAGTTGAATCACTGGAGTTCTCAGGGTGGTGATTCGTAGTTTATCCACATTTTCTCTAAGATACATTTCCAGCGAATTGGAGAACAAGTATATTTCTCTGCCTTATCTAACACTATCTCGGCCACCCAAAAAATAGCAAGTTGCGGCATTTTTCATGCGACAATCACGTGCTTCGCACCCGGCAGGACCCATGATTTCTCCCTCGCGCGTACCCACCTCTACCACTGTGTCTCACAATCACTTGTGTCTATAATAGATTTTCATTCCCCACATGTTATCCTAAACCGAGTTTAAATTGATTGTTTGAGGACCTAAACGAATCCAAATGAAAATGTTGTCAACTACAAAGTTGTATGACTTTTTGAGATTTACATCTTTCCTTTTGTTAGTTTCTCCATCCGAGGTTGTTCACAATTTGAATTTCGTATTTGAGAAATTCAAAAGTAGTTTTCCTTGACAAGATAATTTCAAATCAAAAAGTTGTCAACTACAAAGTTGCATTTTTGCTGTTTGTTCATCCGAGGTTGTTTGAAAATTTCAAATTTCAAAATTTTAGACATTCAAACGTAGTTTTCCTTGATAAGATGATTTAAAATGACAAAGTTGTCAACTACAAAGTTGTATAACTTTTTGGGATATACAACTTTCATTTAGGTTGTTTCTCCATCCGACGTCGTTTTAAAAATTCAAAATTCAAATTTGAGAAATTCAAACATAGTTTTACTTGATAAAATGATCTCAAATGAAAAAGCTGTCAACTACAAACTTCTATAACTTTTCCAGATCTACAACTTTCATTTTGGTCATCTTTTTCATGTGACTTTGTTTTAACAATTCAAAACTTCAGTTTCAAAAATGACTACTTCAAACAACATTTTGAAAGAGTAAACGATTTCAGCTGAAAAGGTCATCAATAACAAAGTTGTACAAGTCATCAAGATCTTCATCAGTTTGTGAACAATGTTAAGTAAATTTGTAAACAATGTTACTATCACTTTGTCAGATAAAGAAATGACCAAAATAAAAGTTGTAGATCTTATCAGTTCTATAACTTTTATGTTCATGACTTTTTCAAATGAAATCATTCACTACATTAAAATGTTGTTGGAAGTTGTCATTTTTTGAAATTCAAATTTTCAATTAATAAAACAAAGTCACATGAAAAGATGATAAAAATAATAGCTGTAAGAACATAATAAGTTGATAGAGCATGATTTTAGAAAATTTTAAGAAAAAAATCATCAAATTTGAAGTTAGTATGAGGGAGAAAGACTAGTTATAAGTTATAGCCAGAGATTAAAAAGAGAAATAAGAGTTCTTCAATAATTTTAAAATTATGCCACCAATTGAGGTAGCAGGAGATGCGGGGCCAGGTCGAAGCACGAGCTGTAATGGCCTGAACGTTGTAAAACTAATGAGTTAACCAGATCAGCTAAAGACAACTGAAAATTTAGACTTTTTAAGCCATAATTCGTTTGGACAACCAAATATCATGCTTGCTTGGAGTAGTTATAAAAGAAATCCGTTTGACTACTAATATGTTCCATTTGGATATAATGTGAGTTCACATCAAATCTGATAAATTTGAACCATTGGAGTTCCCCTTTGACCTTGACGCTACTCCCGATCTGTAACCTGCAGGCTAGCTGTTGCTCCGAGGGCCTTGGCAAGTGCTGTAGATTAGCTGAACTGCAAGGGAATACAAAAGACATGGCAAAATATATAAATTTTCCTTTAATTTGTAAATTTGTGATCTTTGCATAATATAATATCTAATTAGTTTCCAGATGCATCAATTTTCTTAGAGTATGCATAAAATAAGCAGATTTATTCGTTGCATTCTGAGATCAATTGGTACAGAATTTCAACTTTAGCCTAAAGAAAGTTGTTGGTCTCATTCTTATCATGGTTGCTGGTTTTACTTAAATCCAATTAAGGCTGTAGGAATTGTGCTCAAAATGGTGCCAAAAAATCTGTATATTTATTTTTGACATAGTTGGACTCAAATTTTCTGCTTTTCACCACAACAAAAAATACTCAAAATTTTCTATAAATGTCGAAGAGGTATTTATTTGCTATGTTTCATTAAGCAGAGTATAAAATTATGGACCAAACAGTGAGACATTCACATATCTATTAAAAAATTCAGGAAAATGTGACAATAATAGGTTCGAGCAAGAGTTTTACTTAAGAATTCATGAAATAGAGTTGTGATCAATGTAGGCTAGTTTTTCTGATAGCTTTATTCTATAAGTTATGGACCTCGGGTTCCATCTCTCTGAGGGTGTGACATCAGGTTCTCGCCAAGGTTAAGGCAAGTGCATGATGAACTTGTGAGTTGCCTTTACGCCTATTGTTTGAGTTTTCAATTGTTTCAGTTACTATGTTTTTGGTGACTCATTATCATATTCATGCTCCACGTAATTCAAGTTTCAAGTGTTCCTTTACATACAATTCATCATGTTCTGGTGGGTCCAGACATGTAGTTTGGTATTTATATTCATATTCTTGTTTCAAGTTTATCTTCAATTATATTCAATTAGAAGTATACCCCATGCGTTGCTGCGGGACTTTCTTAAAAATTGGGCTTGTATGAGTTAGACATACATGTTCTTGCGCTGGTTATTATAAAATTGGGCATGGCAACGAAAAAATTCAATATAAATTAAAAGAGTTATATCGAATTATAAGATGGTGGAACAGCAAAACAAATAGCAATATGTGAATGACTTGTATATTTCTTATATATTAAAAATAGCTTGCAATGAATAGGTTGGAAGTTAATGGGTTGACATGACATTACTGGGAGATGATGTGAATACTTATTAAAAAATGATGTGGATACTTGGTGAGAAATGATGTGGATGCCTTACATTAGTGGGGTTAGAAAATATAAGTTATACAGATTCTTGTTCCTATTGATTTGGATGTATAATTGGGTTCTTATATTTCGTTTGAGTAAGTGTTGGACCCACTTGCATTGCTTGGCTTTACGGTAAATTCTAAATATCTTCATGTGTAATCCATTTCAGACTCAAACTACTTTCATTGGTGTGCTAGTTCTTTGTTAATGGGTCTACGGTAAGTGTTCTGATTATAATTGCTATGTGTCTTTACTCGTCCTTATGTTTGTTTGGTTTTTAGGCATCAATTGACAGCATCATGCATGGGAGCTAGGAGTAGTACCCTTCATCTTGAGCACAGACCTATTTAGTCTTCGTAATGTTAGTTCACTAAATTTAGACTTTAAGTTGTATTAAATCAAATTTTGCTTGCTTTCACCAAGTTTTGCTTATAGAGGGTTTGATCATTCTTTGGTTGTTGGGATGGGGTTGTGGGTGCTTCAGTTCCTTCTTTTATCTGCTTATTTCAGACATTTAGATGGAAGTGGAAACTATGCCAAACATTTGAATAAATTCTTGTCTCAGTGATTGTTAGGAAATGTTTGGTAGCCTCTAGTTAAGTAAATAACTTGGCAGTTACATCAGTACACCACAGATCTCACGCCCGGCCAAGGTGTGCCCTTGTTGGAGGTAAATCTGTTCTTAGTAGTTTTATATATTTATTTAGTCCGATTTCTTGAGTAACATTACATTCTTCATAAATTGCATAGCATAATGAAACATGGTATGTTGCTCTTTAAACAAAGAGCAGTTTGCTTAATAGGATGCATGCGCATCGATCGTGATGGCACCATGTGTTGCTGTTTTAGTTGGGTAAGACGGCTCCATTGCGATGCCACACAGCCCTTGGGAGTCTGAGATGCCTCGTTGCATTCTGATATAGCCCCTCTCACCCCAGTCCTCGCCCCATGAGTTCTTCACTATCCAATATTTTGTGCCATCTCGAGTTATGCCATACCCAACAGCGGCAACTCCATGATCTAGGTCCGTCCCACAGCTTCCAGTGTAGACACCCTGAGAGGAGGCACCAAGAAGAGCCGCCATGAGTGCACAATTTTGATTGAACTGAGATGTCACTATTTCTAAAAGTAAATAAATTAGATAGTAAAAGTGTTCCAAGTAGGCTCAGAGGCATGTGCATCCGAGGAAGTAGGCTCCCAGAGTGCACCAAGCGTTGCATCAAGCAGACCAAACCGTGTTGCCCTCAGAACCTGCTTCCGTAGCGATAGCTCACGCCAGCCCTTCATCAAGGGTGGCAACCATACCAGAAGCAGAGACGCAACAACCACAACGTCGTCGCGCCGTGAGGGCTCGAGCATCAGAACGCACGAGCGTTCCCGGCCAGAAACTACAGCAGCCCGGACATGAAGAAGTCACCCCCGGGGGCTCACGAGCCTGCTAAGGACGTCAAGCCGGCAAAGGCCAGCCCAAGGTAGCCCGAGAGGATAATCCGCGCCAGCTATGACTGCTCCAAGCGATAAAGAAGCGCCTTCACCAGCCCGCGGCCTAGCGACCACGACAACTCGACCACAAGTGAGCGCCCGGGGTTTCACCTCAACAACAGGGCGAACATCCACCTCCTCAATGGACACCGGTGATATCAATCCTCTCTCTCTCTCTTCGTTATTCGATCGCATTCATATACATGCTTAGTTACGACAACAAACTTAACTGGCTAAAATGGAGTGTAGAGTAAACTTAGGGACACAGAATTTATTCAAACTGATCATTATTTGATTGTTGGGATGGGGTTGTGGGTGCTTCAGTTCCTTCTTATATCTGCTTATTTCAGACATCCAGATTACAGGGGAAACTATGTCGAACATTTGAATAAATTCTTGTCTTAGTGATTGTTAGGAAATGTTTGGTAGCCTCTAGTTAAATAAACAACTGGGCTGTTAGATGAGTAGCGCCACAGATCTCACGCCCACGGTGTGCCCATGTTGGAGGTAAATCAGTTCTTAGTAGTTCCATATTTATTTAGTCCAATATCTTGAGTAACATTACATTCTGCATAAATTGCATAGCATAATGAAACATGGTATGCTGCTCTTTAAACAAAGAGCACTTGCTTAATAGGATGTGTGGCCATCGGTCATGATGGCACCATGTGTTGCTGTTTTAGTTGGGTAAGATGGCTCCATTGCGATGCCGCATAGCCCTTGCGAGTCCGAGATGCCTCGTTGCATTCTGATATAGCCCCTCTCACCCCAGTCCTCACCCCAGGAGTTCTTCACTATCCAATATTTAGTGCCATCTCGAGTTGTACCGTACCCAACAGCGGCGACTCCATGGTCTAGGTCTGTCCCACAGCTTCCAGTGAAGACACCCTGAGAGGAGGCACCAAGAGTAGCCATGAATGCGTGCACAGTTTTGATTGAACTGATATGTTACTGTTTCTAAAAGCAAATTAGATAGTAAAAAATGTTCCAAGTTCATGATCTAGTAAGTAAAATATTTTCAAACCTCCGAGTAGAACTGGAAATCTTGGCCGCTAGCCTCAATTGCAATGGCCACTGGCTGGTTTGCGACGGCTTTCTGTAAAGCATCTTCATTGTTAGCAGGGACATCCTCATATCCATCTATTGTCACATCATGGCATCGTTCCTGCAATGCCATCGATGCACAAAATGCTTTGTTAGTTTGGGTTAGTAATGTTTACATTTCCATTTCAAGAATCATAAAAGGAAGCGTTTTAACCGCATACTTTTGCCTTGTTACAGCTCCTCTGCTCAGCAAGATACGGATAGTTAGACTCGGTAGTGATCCCTCCGTTCCTCTTGATGTACTGGAACGCATAGTCCATGAGGCCACCGTTGCAGCCTTGGTTGTCGACGTCGTCGCAGTCCACGAGCTCCTGCTCCGACAGCGACACCAGCTTCCCGGTCCTGATCTTGTTTATGCCCTCCACAGCCGCGATGGTCGAGAACGCCCAGCAGCTCCCTTCAACAACAAGTACATACACACTTTGTTAGCTGTGAAGAAGGGGCTGATAGATACATACCGCACTGTATTAGTTGTGATTTCATACCGCACTGGCCTTGGTCCTTGATTCCAGTGACCGCGCCCCGCTGCCGCCAGTCCACGGCCGGCGGCAGGTTCCCGGCTTCCGCATACATGAAGCTGCCCTCGCCGTGCCTTCTGCCGCCGCTCAGCGCACGGTGGTGCCGCGTCCTGGAGCCAGCGTACGTCCGCCGGAACTCGTCTGTAGTCATGTCCGCGAACTTGTTCAGCGCCAGCCTGAACGGCCGGTCCTTCTTGTTCGCCTCGTGGATGTACCGCACGTTCTCCTTGAACACGTTGAACCGCCGTGCCTTGTCCTGTTCCTGCAAGCCTGGGCGCGACACCATGTAGTGGCTGTGCCACTGCTCGTACAGCGCTCGCAGGCTCTCCTCCGACGCCAGGTCCTTCTCTGTGAACGGGATGCTGGCCCGTGCCGGCAGAGCCAGCGTGAGTAGCACCAACGACACTGCAGCAAGCACCAAGCACCTCAACATGGTGGTGAGTAGTTTGTTCAGACCAGCTGCGTGGAGGATCGTGTGCATGCAATCTAAAGCAATGAGCGTGTGCTATATATAGACAGGACAGCAGTATAGCGTGTGGCTCCTGATGTAGTCTGGGTGAAGAGATGATGACCAGTTGAGGAGTGTGGGTGAAGCTGGCAGGTATCGGAGATGATGGGCGGTAGGAGATGGCGGGAAGGAAGAGGAGATGATGGGCGGTAAGAGATGGCTGGAAGGAAGAATAGAACTTTACGAGGTAGGGATAAGTTCGGGAATAAATGCAAAGAAAAGGGTTGCCTTTTGGTAACTGGATAAGGCGTGTTTGTGATAGGAAGGGAAGATGCATGAGCGCTGCGAAAAGCTACCAAAATGGTTTGCCTGTTTGTTATACAGATTTTCTGGGAAGTGTTTCCTTAAGAAGCTACAAAGATAGAGGAAAATTATGGTCAAGATAGGCTGGTGTGAACTAGTTTTTGTGTTTTAGTACAAATGATGGTTGTTTCAAGAAGCGCGGCAAGAAAAAGAAAAGTACATCGTTTAGCTTTTAATTTCTACCTATATTTTGGACCGTAAACAGTTTTAAGCTGAACCAAACATACTAAGTGGCAATTTCTACATTACTTTGAAACGACCATAGACCATACATTTAGTTAGATCTGGATCAATATAATTGAAAAATATGATAGGTAATACATGTATAGAAAGAATATATTTATTACCAATTTTTCCCATGCATTACAATCCATATCTCTAATAAATATTATGAATAGTAAGATATGGCCAAGGCATTGTAAAGGTTCTCAAAATTATACACCAAACTATTTAGTTTGTCATTGTTTTTTTATATATATGGTTCACATAAATTATGTGATCACAGCTGCTGCTAATGTTGAAAGAAAATGGTTGGATCATGGACGGTGAGGGAAATTTCATTTGTTCGTGTTGGCTTCTCCATGCCCTTGACATTTCAGTAGCCTAGAATCCCCTTAAGTTTGGTCAATAGATTTATGTTGCCTTCTTGGACAATATATATAGTTTCCTTCAATTCGAGATGTATCACCAGTTCACCACCCACATCCTCAATGGTCTATAATTATTTTTTCTTTTTTATAAAAATAATTGTGATGTCATGTCACGCACAAGGACAAGCGCTAATCACTAGTGCTATTCTATGGCCCATACAGAACAGGCCAATGAGCAACGGGCCAATCGACTACTAATCCACGTAGACATCACAAGTAGGGTGTAAGGAAAATGGATCATCGGCCCATTTAGTTTAGATTTTGGTGTTTGATGAGCAACAAGACCAAGTTGGACTAATGAGTTAGCAAGTGTTTGTTTTGTAGTCCAATAGTTTGCAAATGTGGATTGAACAAAGGTGACGTAGATCAACACCTCACACAAGACAATGAAGACCTGCATGATCAAGCAAAGTTGAAGCCATGGAAATTGGAACGAAGCCGGATGCAAGGATCACGAAGAAACAAGTCAAAATAGGAGCTGCACAGCAACCATTGGACACTGGCATATATGACCTTTGGACAAATGGACAATTGTGTCCAATGCACTCTAGAAAGGTTTCAGGGAGGCACAAAGTGCATCAGACAAGTCTGATGGCCTGCATCGGACAAATGGACAATGTCCGATGTGGTGCCAACAGTGAGAAACGGCTTGTTCTGACACATGGCCATTGTGAGACATCCGACGCTGAGGTCATTTGTGCGATGCCAAGCATCAGACGATAGCCAAAAAAGCATGTTGGCTCCAACGGCTAGTTCTCGAGTTTGGGGCTATAAATACCATCTCAACCAGCCAAAACAGGTGTGGAGAAGCTGGGAAGATAGTACAGTGTTGGTATAGTACAGTGTTGGTACACCACTTTGAAGCTCACCACATGCTAAGTGCTTAGTGATACATTCGGTAATTAGCATAGGTGCTTTGCGAAGTGCTTAGGTTAGTTAGACCATCGCTTATGCGCTTGCTCTAGGTTTAGGCCTAGGGTTTAGTGAGGTTTGGACACCTTTTACCACTCCGCACTTGCGCACACCATTGTTGTACATCGGATGGACTTGTAGTCTTGCGAGACCACACCAACTGCATTTGTGGTGTGACTACCATCATGTACGCAAAGGGAACAAGGCCCGTGGCATTTCTACCGGAAGCTTGATAGTGAAGACGGTGGGGAGCGATCTGGAGAGGCTTGCCAGAGGACAAATCGGAGACCCACTTGCGCGTGGAGAAGGCCGAGGCTATCCACGAAGTTATCTAACCTAGAGCTTGGCCCTTACGAGGGGCTCCAATGAGGACAAGGGAAGCTTGCGCACTTCTCGATACATCGGTAAAAATATCGGAGTCATCGACAGGAGTTTGCATCTTTACCTCATATTTAGCTTCCGCATTTATATTGCTACCTTGGTTGTGTGCTCTACTTTCCTAACTTAGTTGATAGGCTAGTTGATAGGATTGGAACCTAGGTTGCATAACTCCTTTTGCAGTAGAGATAACACACCTTGCAAAACTGTAGTTGCACATTTACATAGTTTATTCATTGCATAGGTTTTGCTTAGGTTGGAATTAGAGGCCATAGTTAGAAGTAGATTTTAAGTTGTCTAATTCACCCCCACTCTTACACGTCACAGTCCTTACATAGGGACTGGTGGCTTCCTTTTGTTGATGGCTTTCCTTAGATGTTGTAGGCCTTGTTTGGGAGTAGATAGCACATTTTGAACTAGAAAGTTCAAAGGAAAGTTGTGCATTTCTTGAGCAACTAATGGGCACAATTGGATATTTCTGAATGATGTTGGTGTTATTGACTCTGAAACAAATGAGAACTAGCAATGGTTTGCAGAGAGGTTAAAGGAAGCTAGTGGCACACCACCTAGTTTAACATTCTACATATTCACGGGGTTAGTGAGGTTTTTCCATATGTTGAACATAGGGAGCACATGCAAAGTAGGGGGCACTTGTGGAAGAGACAATGATAGCTTTCATTTGTCATCAATGTGAACTGGTTGGCAAGCATTCCATAGTTTGGGCAATAGACCTGCCTTCCCCTCTATCCATAGCTGGTTGATGCTTGGGACATGGCGCAAGAGAGGTTGATGGAGAGAGCTGAAATGATCAAGATGCCCAAGAGGGGGGCGAATTAGGCTAATATAAAATTCCCGAGAAATTAAAACCTATCACTTAGCCCATTTCACCTCTTGTGCCTAAATGAGTTTCTATGGACAGTGGGGAAGGCAGGTCTATTGCCCAAACTATGGTATGCTTGCCAACCAGTTCACATTGATGACAAATGAAAACTATCATTGTCTCTTCCACAAGTGCCCCCTACTTTGCATGCGCTCCCTATGTTCAACATATGGAAAAACCTCACTAACCCCATGCATTACTGATTGCCCACAATCTATATGTAAAGAGCTTTTCTTCTCCTCTTCATTGGTTGTATCAAACAAGATCTCAGATAAGGAAATTAGTGTTTTCTAGTCATTAAGTGTGGTTCCTAGCAAATTTTCTTTAGCGTTTAATTGCGTTAATAACTAATTTGATAGCCAATCAAAGCACGCTGAAACGATTCTTGAAAAGGAAATTATCACCAACTAGAGATGATGATGAGAATCCTGACGTGGGCACTTCAAAAGATGGAAGTGCCACGAACACCAATCTCATACTACTATTTGTACTTCGTGAGTCTCACCGATGGGAGGTAAATTTTTATGAGCTTCCATATGTTTCAATAGACGGGAGGAAAATTTCAGATTACATAGGATAATTTTTGCGATTGTTATCATTATTATTATTTATATTTATGTTATGCAGGGTGTTAGATTGCTAGACTACTAGACGCTTAGTCAAGAGTAAGTCCGACCCCAACGATAATTTATCCAAGATTCGCCACTGTGCTCTGCTGTGCCGTACATGTCATGTCATGAGGTGATAATCACAGTCACAGGTACAGGTGGCCCGCACCGCATTGTCGTCATCATCGTTGTGAGGGCATTCAAAGTGCACGCGAACCGAGGAGATGAGAACCTTGTTGCTGTGCATCAACGCACGGTTCCAGACGGGGAAATACACGACAAATGGACTGATGGGGGTGTGCAACTTTGAGATGTTTAGGTTGCAAGAATATGGAAATATCATCACGTACGTCTCTAAACAACATATCAGTTACCATGCAACATTGCTATATGCTAAAGTGATTTAGGAACTTTATTGTTTCCATCCAAGAGGTGGAGTCTCGTACTACACTTCAGATCCCCTAACATTTGCGTTGTGCCTAACAGACACTACGTACACTACTAGAACGCAGAAGCAGACCCACCCCATTGCATAGTAGTACATATGGACGTAGCTAGAGCATCAAATATATCATCTTCGAGTGAAGATGTAACAATTACAATATCATACGTACATCTGTAGAAGTTCATAACAGTTCGTCTGTCTCGTGTTGCAATGCAACGAACCGGCGAGCAGTTTATCACATCACTCTGCCGGCTTGCTGTGTCGCAGGCAGAAGGACTTGAGCCTGTCAATTCCGTCTTGGAGAGAAGATGGATCAATTGCAAAGGTGATCCGGAGCCAATCCTTGCATCCCACAACACGTCCTGACAAAAATTTGTTTCAACCATGTTACATTACGTATATCTCAAACAAAAAAGGTGACCGATCTCAAGGTGGATGCAAAAAATGTCTTGTACTAAACAGATGAACCGATCTGTGAGGTCTAGTACTATAGTTTAAAAAAGAATCATGTGTGCATATATTCAAGAGAACAATACCTGGCAGAACAACCACTGATTCTTCCTTTGCCAGCCGGCAGCAGAAGTCCATGTCATCTTTGATGTCCTGCAGGTAGGATAGATCCAGCTTCACCTGTAGCAGGTCATGGGAATTTCACACTAGCCTGTTAGTGTTAGGGAATCCCTCATGATGTGTTTTGCTTTTGCAACATGGAAGAGTATATGTGTAGTGAATCATCACAGACCATTACAAACATGGATCCCATTGGTCTGCTTGGGCATGTGATTGCGTTGATGCCATTCAACTTTTCCCAGCATAGATCTGCACTTTCTTTGAGAATTTTGATGGTTTTTTGGAAGAATTCCTCCTTTGAGTTCTCCAGGAGGTTCGGAACTGCTCCCTAAAGAACAGAATTTTGTGATGTGATTCAAGTCGATGCAAACCATTATATTTTCTATGTATTTCTTCTAGCATTGCAAGAAAATGGCAATGCAGTTATAGTCACCTGAACAAATGTTGTAGGATCAGAGGAGATATAATGGTAGGCCTTGATGCTAGCAGCTACCTGAAACAAGAAAAAAATGTCTAATTAAGCATTGTGTGAATGCATTTTGCGCTGTACCATCATTTAATTCCAAAATCTGAAAAATTAGCTTCACCGTTAAATCAGGTATGTCAGCACCCAAGACATTGTGTTAAATGAAATACGAACAAACTTTCCAATACTGATTATCACATAACCAATGTTAGAGCATGAGAACTAGTAAATTAAGAACCTTGGTCCTCTGAAATACACCACTAGGATCATTTGTAACAATCCATCCAAGCCGCCAACCGGGCACCAGCCATCTCTTTGATAATGACCCCAGTGTGATCACTGGAGCCACAGCCCCAAACACACCCATCGGCACAAATTTCCTCTCTCCAAATGTCAAGTGTGCATAAGCCTCATCTGCTATGACAAATATGCCAAGCTTCCGCACGGTCTCAGCAACCTAGAAAATCATGTACACAAATAGGAATTCAGATTATCATCCCCCAGAGCAGTCAACTAAGGCAGAACCAGAAGTAGCTTATAATAGAACTTGCCTTGGCCAGGTGCTCACAGGAGTAGACATTGCCACATGGGTTTCCTGGGTTGATAATGACAATGGCAACAGTATTCTTGTCAGCAAGAGCTTGGACTCCATCAGTGTCAACCTCCCAGTCTTTCCCAGGTAGAAGATCGAAGTACCGGGCTTCCATTCCATTGAAAACAGCGCGCGCCTCATAGAACTTGTAGCCAGGCCTTGGGAGCAAGATGTTGGCACCAGGACGAGCTAACACAGAGCAGATTATCTCAATTGCTTGAGCACAGCCGTTTGTGAGGTAGACATCATCAAGTGACAATTCATATGGCAAATCACGCGATAAGTACTGCGCAATGGACCTGAAATTTGTGGTTTTAAACCACCGTAAGATAATATATGTTAATTTAGAGTTGCGAAGAACAGAGATGTATAATGGAATCTGTAGTAACTAGAAAAAAATTAACACTGTGTAGTTTGTAGTTTGCACTGCAAGAAATATACATAAATTTCTGTCAGGAGAAAAATTCAGTGTCCAAGCTCCTAAGCACCAAGAGACTGAACACATAGCACAGGTGCAGGATTCAGTTTTTGTTTCTTATGACACTGAGCACGTGAAAGTCCTGTACTGATGGGATAACAAAAAAAATCCGGAAAACATGAAACGAAAATGTCATGACTGATCAGTGATCACAATCTAAGAATGTGAATCTTATAGTTGGAACATGAACCAAGGTGTAAAGCAATATTTCCCCTTGTATTGTTGATATTAGTGGCTATCAAAGCAAGCTGGCCAAGACAACATTGGCATATGTAAGGTTCAGTTATTCCCGAACAGAGCATACATAGACTGTGTTAACTAGAACTGGCTATTAAAATCATGCTGACTTCACAAATAACACGGGGAAGTCGAAAAGGCCTTTCCACAGCTGGGATAATCCAGATGCTAAAAAAATACAGAAGATTCGGTATTTGCATTTATTTTAACGACAGTATAGATATCCATATCTGATTCTAATATACATACTACACAGGTGTATCAAAAAAATAGTTTTTTATGATTTTTCTCTATCCATTTCCAGATCTGTATTCAAAAAAATACCGACGCTATTTGTAGTTGTGAGTAACAAAGTGGTCCGTAAAACCATCTAAAACATATATCTATGACTAATTAACATTTAGATGATATAAATTTTAATATTACAAATGATACACACTGTTTAAAGTATTAAAGTTATATGTCTCTTTGGTGATGACATTATATATATTAATTTTAATATCATTAATGATATGTAAAGGTGAAGTTCAATTAATTTTATTATGCGTAATCATATTAATTTTAAGCACCTTAGTTATTCATATATTGATGAAATTGTTTTTCTATATTTAATTTATTTATTGATAAATATTTATCTATAGTTTTTTTGATTTCCAAAATTAAGTAAATGTCCAGACATGAATCTGAATTCAAGATACCCATTTTGGTATTCGCATCCTCAAATATCTAACTATATTAAAATTTGAATTAAAATGTAGTAAATAGTGCTATGCAAATTCGATTTCAATCGGAATCCATCCCTATCCACAGCACCAGTCTAGTACATACTCCCCTATCCCTTAATATGGATCGTGAAATGCCAGCACTAGTTTATTCCTCTTTCTATTTAAGCATGATTTTGACTTGCACGCATCTAGAAATAATTTAAGCAAACAAAGGAAGCAACAGAGATGGAGGAGCAGCCGATCCGTCGAGCGGCCAAGAAGTCGGTCGACGTCATCTCACCTCCGTGCAGGCTCAAGGCCGACGCAGCTGGAGTAGGAGTTGTACTCCCCGGACTGCAGCGCGCCGGCGACGGCGTCCACGGCCTCCGGCGCCGTCCGGAAGCACGGGAACGCCGAGGGGTCGCCGTGGCCCATCGGGATCACCGGCCTCCCGCCGCCGCCGGCAACCATCTCGGCCTTGATCCTGGCCAGCACGCCGCGCACCGAGATGGACATCAGGCCCAGGAGCCTCTCGTTCGGCTCGAAGTTCCACGAGTCCGGCACCGGGACAGCCGTCGCCTCCCCATTGCCGGCGCTCTTCTCCATCGTGGTGGTTGCTCCGGCGCTGCGGGAGAGGTTTGGCTTGGACGGCGGCTTGGCCACTGCGAGCTGAGGAGAGTGGCGGAGTGGATGTGTGTGAAGTGTGCACGCCTACTTATAGCAGTGTCAGCAGAGTCTAACTTGGGGAGTAAGAAGGTGAGAGGAACCATCTTGGGGAGGAAGAAGAAGAGAGGAACAGAGTAACAGAGCAGACGGCAGTGAATGATTGAGGACTCAGAGATCGCACTACAAATGGTTCGGTTACGTCTCGTCCTCTCCTTTTGTCTTTTTTTCCCTTTATTAGGAACCTAACCTTGTCTTATCATCATAGTACATGCTAATATATATATATATATATATATATATATATATATATATATATATATATATATATATATATATATATATATATATATAGAACTACTACCCTACAGCTGCCTACTTCCTCCATTCCAAATTATAAGACGTTTGACTTTTTTGACCCCAAGTTTGACCATTCGTCTTATTCAAAAAATTTGAGCAAATATAGTCATATTTAAGTCATTCTTAAAGAATTATCATTAATAAAGCAAGCCACAACAAAATAAGTGATGTTTTGCAAAAATTTTTAAATAAGACGAGTGGTCAAACTTGGTGTCAAAAAAGTCAAACGTCTTATAATTTGGGATGGAGGGAGTACAAAATAACTTATTCTGTAGCCACTTTGAGTTACGATAATTGCTATGCTAATTTACGAGATTATAGTAACTCCTTAATATGTGATTTACTATAACATTATGGTAAATATCCCCTTGTGTTATAGTAATTCAACTATCGTAAATATATACTGACATTATCGTAAATTAGTATATAAAATTATCGTAAATAGAGGTGGCTACAAAATAACTTATTTTGTAGCTAGCTATAGAGTATACTCTCCCTATATATATATATATATATATATATATATATATATATATATATATATATATATATATATATATATATATATATATATATATATATATATACGCACTATTCTACACCAAACAGTTATACTGAACAGAATTCAGTACTGTTCAGTACTCGCGTTTCAGTATTGTTCAGTATTTTCGAGGTGCTGAGTGTAGTACTGACTGATACTGAACGTGGTTCAGTAGTACTCAGTATTTTTTCAGATCAATTTTGGCTTGCGGTGTAGAATAATATTCTACACCTAGGGTGTAGAATAGCGCTGCCGTGTGAGTATGTGTATATGTATATGTATATATATATATATATATATATATATATATATATATATATATATATATATATATATATATATATATATATATAAAGAAGTGTTTTCGATATCCATGCAGATGCGGAGTAAAACTAGTATTGACAAAATTCGACAGATATAATTATCGGATAATTAAAAATGGGTTACCCGAGTCTTATAATAGGGTCATCTGACTATTTAATGCCCAATATGTCCGAAAACTAAGGGCCTATCTGGTAGGACTCCTCCTCGGCTTTGGCACCTCCGAAGGAGTCGACGAGCCATTTTCCACCGGAGCCGTTGTGGAAAAGGAGCAACTACTCTGACTCCTTTGGAGGAGCCCCTCAGGAGAAGCTCTGTCAAACACCTCATAGATATATTTTTGTACATTGTTATCAGCGGGTAGGTTTGCCAGCAATGCTATTAGCTAATTACTACTGCTTTAGGCCTTAAATATGATTTCTTTTATTATATAGCCTAGTAGGAAGCTAGACAGAACGAGCCAAATGACAAGAATAATTTGTGTTCAGCTGATGTTTTATGGCTTCCTTTTATAACTTATTTATTAGCGTATACATAAGCACATGTCAGACTGAAGTAATCTTCAGTTATCCTAAGTTAAATTATACTAAGATTGACTAAATTTGTATAAAATAATAACAATGTTTAGTACTTATTAGATATAAATTTGGTAATTTATCTTTTTAATATGATAGCTTTAGAGTCATGTGCAATTTACACTTACAACTAAACTTGTCGTGTTTAATTTTAAAAACACACTTGAACTCAAATTTATAATTTATCCAACTTTTAAAACTGGATGAAATGCCCCCTTGACCACTTTCAAAGTGGTTTACTAACATGTCAACAGGGCGACATGTCAGGTGGTCTCTCACTTTCTTTTAGATAAAAAAGTCATAACTTTTTCATATTAATTAAGTTGCATGCGTACAAACATTATATATAACTTAGAGCTGGATGCTGATTATTTGGACATGAAACTATGAATGGATTTGATTTGCTAAGTTACGTAATGAATGTGGTTATTTTTCAAATTTCTTGCTGGATGTAAAATAATTTTGTGGGCTGAAGGCTGTTGCAATGGGATGTAAATTGTTCAATGGGTTGCAATGTATATCGTAGGCTGTAATGTGGACTGCAATGATTGTTAATGGACTGCACCCATAAAAAAAAGATATGGCCCGTATAAGAATGAGCCTAAAATGTGTAGTCTGGATCCACGTAAGAACTGGGCCTAATTCAGAAAAAGAATAATGGGCTAGATAAAAATAGAATGGGCTTTATTGGGCCGTCAAAGATTTTGTGACGATTTAAATCTTCATATTAAACTGCCATGTCATACTCTGCTAAAAAAAACTGCCATGTCATACCATAATCACAGCAACGTCATATGACGACGTTTTTTATCCTATGTGGCACGTGCATAGTCATCCATGGTGAATGTTTTGGACGCAGAAACTATACATCTATCTAGAGAAGCCTTCTTTCTCTCCACGCAGAAACTATACATCTATCTCCTCTCTTCCTCACGTATTCCAGTTGGAGAAGCCTTCGGTTCCATCAGTTGAGCCCGAAGTAACACGGGTTGGGCCGTTAATCGTGCACTACAGGAGGCCCATCTTTGTTGCCACAATCGGCAATCCTCTTCTTATGCCTGCTTCCTTTTCCAGCTTCTACAGATTGTGAATCACAAAGGACAATATATATTCTCCGCATTGCAAATTGTGAGTCATTTTGCTTTTCTAGGTGAATAATTTTTGCTATGCATTTAGATATATGCTATGTCTAGATACATAGTAAAGACTACATATCTAAGATGCATAGTAAAGACTATGTATCTAGAAAACCAAAACGACTTATAATTTAGAACCATGGGAGTACAAGGGAAGTGGTGATTTCACTTCAAAAGTTATTAGGCCAAACTTGATGGATTCATGCAATAGGTGGAGTCTTGTACACTTCAGAACCCTTAAAATTGGTGTTGCGCATACACAGCAGATGGCAGAGAAGAAGAGCCCATTGCTTATTACTGTGGACCTAGAGCATCAAATATATCATCTTCGAGTGAAGATGATACATCATATATCTGTGTAGAAGTTCATAACAGTTTGTCTGGTGTCGTCACACGGAACCAGTGAGTTGATCTTATCACTTTGTCGGGTTCTTGTATCGCAAGCAGAAGGACTTGAGCCTGTCAAGCCCGTCTTCGAGGGAAGACGGATCAATTGCAAAGGTGATCCGAAGCCAATTCTTGTATCCCACAGCACATCCTGACAATTAGTTTCCCGCATGTTACATCTCAAATAAAAAGGTGATCTCAAGGTGGATGGAAAATTTTCTTGTACCAATCTGTATTCTAGAACTATAGATTGAAATGAATCATGAATTCAGAAGAACGATACCTGGCAGAACAACAACTAATTCTTCGTTTGCCAGCCGGCAGCAGAAGTCCATGTCATCTTTGATGTCCGACAGGCAGGACAGATCCAGTTTCACCTGTAGCAAGTCACAGGAATTTCACACCTTGTTAGCGAATCCCTCATGGTGTCCTGCAACATGGAAGAGTATGTAAGTGACTCACAGACCATTACAAACATGGATCCCTCTGGTTTGTTTGGGCATGTGATTGCATTAATGTCCTTCAACTTTTCCCAGCATATATCTGCACTTTCTTTTAGAATTTTGATGGTTTTTTGGAAGAATTCCTCCTTTGTGTTCTGCAGGAGTTTTGGAATTGCTCCCTGACAAATAAAATTTTGTGATCAAGTCAATGCAAACCATTATTTTCCTATGCACAATATCAAGACTTTCAGCAAAATGGCGATGCAGTTATAGTTACCTGGACAAATGTTGGAGGATCATGTCTAAGCATCATATCACTGTATTTTGCATGGTACCTTCATTTAACTCCTAAATATGAAGAATAGCTTTTCTATTTGATCAGGCATGTCAGCACCCAGGCCATTTTGTTATATGAAATGCAAACCAACTTCCAATACTGATTATCACGTAACCAGTGTTAAATCATGAAAAGTAAAGAACCTTAGTCATCTGAAATACACCATTTGGATCATTGGTAACTATCCATCCAAGCCGCCATCCAGGCACCACCCATTTCTTTGATATGGAACCTAGTGTCAACACTGGAACCACAGACCCAAACACACCCATCGGCACAAATTTCCTCTCTCCAAATGTCAAGTGTGCGTAAACCTCATCTGCTATGACAAATATGCCAAGCTTCCGCGCGGTCTCAGCAACCTAGAAAATGATGACACAAACAGGCATTCAGGCTATTTCCCAAGAATTGTTAACTGAGGCAGAACCAGATTTAGCTTATTAGAACTTGCCTTGGCCAGGTGCTCATAGGTGTAGACATTGCCACAGGGGTTTCCTGGGTTGACAATGACCATTGCAACAGTGTTCTTGTCAGCAAGAGCTTGGACGCCATCAATGTCAACCTCCCAATCTTTCTCAGGTAGAAGATCGAAGTACCGTGCTTCCATGCCATTGAAAACAGCACGTGCCTCATAGAACAAGTAGCCGGGCCTTGGAACCAAGATGTTGGCACCAGGACGAGCTAACACAGAGCAGACTATCTCAATTGCTTGAGCACAGCCACTTGTGAGGTAGACATCATCAGGTGACAATTTATATGGCAAATCATGGGATAAGTACTGAGCAATGGACCTGAAATTTAAGGTTTTAAGCCACCGTAAGGCAACTATGTTTAGAGTTTTGAAGAACAGAGATGTATAATGGAATTCTTATTAATTGGAAGAAATTAAGTACTTTGTAGTTTGTACTGCAAACAGAAAAACCATAAATGTCTGTCGGGAGAAAATTTCAGTGTGCAAGCTCCTAGGCATCAAGAGACTGAACACATAGCATGTAGCACGGGTGCAGGATTCAGTCATTATTTTTTATGAACACAAACATGTAGCACTGATAGGATAACCAAAAAAAAATATCACAGAAACATGAAACGAAAAATGTCATGACTTCAGAATCTAAGGAAGTGAATCTTATAGTTGGAATATGAACCAAGGTGCAAAGCAAGATTTCCCCTTGTATTGTTGATGTTAGTGGCTATCACATAAAGTTCATAGAGACAATATTGGCAGACACCAGACACAATGTTCAGTGATTCCCAAACAGAGCATGTTGGCTTCTGCAATAATAATGAATTAATGGTGTATGAATCTATTATTCTGAAAAAGTGGGGAGGCAAACAACCTTGCCATAGCATCAGTCAAATAGTTATTTACTTGTATGTTTTTTTGGTATATTGTATCATTTGTACCCGGCGACTGTTTGCTATCACAGCAAGTTGGCCAAGACAATATTGACAGATGTAAGTTAAGTGATTCCCAAACAGAGCACAGACTTTGTTAACTAGAACTGGCTATTAAAATCATGCTGACTCCAGCAATAATGAAATAACGGTGTACTGAAATAAGGTGGGGGAGTCAAACAGCCTTTCCACAGCACCAGTCAACTGTTTGCATTCACAGCAAGTTGGCAAAGACAATTCTGGCTAACCGGCAGATGTAAGGTTCAGTGATTCCCAAACAGAGCACAGACTGTGTTAACTAGAACTGGCTATTAAAATCAGGCTGACTACAGCAATACTGAATTAACGGTGTACAGTTCTTTTCTGAAATAAGGTGTGGAAATCAAAGGGTCTTCCCACAGCACCAGTCTAACAGTTATTCACCTGTCAGTTTGTGTTAACTAGAGCAGTTAACACAATGAAATACCCATTCACCACGATGAATGAAAAATGAAAATTTTCGATTTTGAAATGCCAGCACGCCAGCACAAGTTTACTCATCATTAATTCATTGATTTTGCATCTAGTTAACACAACGAAATACCCTCCCACAGCACCAGCATCAAGCAGTCGGATTTGCATCTACTTAAGCAAGGGAGGCAATAGAGATAGAAGTCAGAAGTCACCTCCGTGCGGGCTCAAGGCCGACGCAAGTGGAGTAGGAGTTGTACTCCCCGGACTGCAGCGCGCCGGCGACGGCGTCCACGGCCTCCGTCGCCGTCCGGAAGCACGGGAACGCCGACGGGTCGCCGTGGCCCATCGGGACCACCGGCCGCCCGCCGCCGCCGTCCTCCACCATCCCGGCCTTGACCCTTCCCAGCACGCCGCGCACCGAGAGCGCCGTCAGGCCCAGCAGGGTCTCGTTCGGCGCGAAGTTCCACGCGGCCGGGACAGCCGTCACCTCCCCATTGCTGGCGCTGTTCTCCATTGCCGACTGGTGATTGCTCTGGGCCGGCCTCTGGCGCCGCGACAGAGGTTTTTTTTTTTTTTTTTGGCCACTGCGAGCTGAGGGCAGTCCCAATGGTGCATTGATGATGGTTTATATCCTCATTAAATGACTTGCCACGTAGGTAAAATGCTGACATGGCAACGTAATTAATGAAGAAAGAGAGCAAAAATTATAGAAATGGTTTCTTCATGAAGAAATCAGGTCTACTCTTGACCCAATGCACCAAGAAACCATGAAATCATCATTGGGGAGAAACCACCAGTTTCTAGGGAGCTCGTGTCGCACTCCCATTAGAGGAAGAAGATAGAGTTGGGAGGAGAAAGAGAAAATAATTATTACTCATATAACTATTTATATCATTACTATTTTTACTTATCCTATTTATATAATATTCTTACATTTCTCTTCTATTATCTTTATTCCATTCTTTATCTTTATGTCTACTTATATATCACTATAGAACTAGGTGAAAGCAGTACTATTTTTGTACGTATCTATGTATAGAACTACTAGTTCTTTCATAGATGGTCTAGAATTATAATACACAAAGAATTTAATAAAAATAGGACGTCAGAAATTCAGAGAGCTCGATTTAATTAAGGCAAAGAATTTAATAAAAATAGGATGTCAGAAATTCAGAGAGCTCGATTTAATTAAGGCCGTTTGGTTGAAGTTCAGATTCTCCGGAGGAAAGGCACCAAACACGAGCGGAACGTTTTAGCTGAGACATGTTTTCAGACCCCTTTGGAACCTAGGTTGAAAAATATAGGAACAGGAAAAACAAAGGAATATGATAGGAATGTATATGAAAAACAGAGAAATAAAAAACGTACCAATTTTATTGGAATAAGTGTTTGGATGAGTGTAGGAAAAACGTAGGAAACAACGGTGTGTGTAAATCCATACTAGTAGAGGTACTGGCTTCTTTATTAATGTAAGCTAATTAATTTACATGTGAGCTAGTGCTACCTCGATCCTATGCGTGTCTGTTGGAAATATGAGATTGGAGTGGATGTTATCTTTCCTACGTTTCTCCAGTGAAATGTCTTCGACAGGATTTTTTTCGTCCAAAGTTCCTACGCCTCCATCCTCCCAACCAAAGGGCACTACATTGCCAATTTATATAGGAATCAAAATCCTATATTTTTCCGGCAAACTTCCTACGTTACAAAGGGGGCCTCACATTTTCTTTGTCTGGGCACCTAAATCGACCGGAGCGTGCTTTCGCATGGATTCTTCTTTTTCTGCCACCCATATTTAATTATTAAAAGCCGTTTGGTGACGGAATCAGTTCTGATTCTCCCGAGAATCACGTCAAACAGGTTAGCACCTAGGAGCAAACTGTTTGAGCTCAGACACCTTTCACGTTTTCGTTGTATGTGGGCTCCCGATTTGACTAGAAGTGGTTTGGTACCGATTCTCTTCTACACTCTCTATTCCAAAATATCCAAATATAAGACGTTTTGAATTTTTAGTTGCATTGTTTTTGTTATGTATTTAGACATACATCACATCTAAGGGCATAGCAAAAATTATGAATATAAAAAAGCCAAAACGTCTTGTAATTTAGAATGGAGGGAGTATTTCTTTTGCACTTGTCCTATCTATTTTATTTGTTTAATTTCAGATCTTTTTATTGCAGCAAGTTAAAATATGTTGTATTTAAATTGTTCTTCATGTATAAAAATTAGATTTTTAAACATATTTTTATTTATATATTTTTTAAAATATTTTATTTATGAATTAGAATTCAGCCTGCTACTAGTCAAACGGTCTCATAAAGTGATTTTGATTTATATACTGAAATGTTTGTTGAGACTAGAGAGAATTCAAAACATTTCTACAAGAGTATAGATCATGCATACTAAAGGCAGCATCTAAGGGTGTTTGCCTGTTAGGAATGGAATGAGTTGATCTATTACCATATCATCTCTCACAATCTGGAGTTACATATAAAGCTAATAATGAATTAAGTCACTCCACATAATTTTATAGCATAAATTCATGAATAATGATACACCACATTATTTGGAATGAGGTAGTTACTCAAACTGGACCATGCTGGCTGCGCAATATTAAATACTCAATCTTGGAATATAAAGAATTTCGAATTATCCAAAGTGAAATTGTATTAAGTTTGTATAAAGATGCAATAGTATTTACACCAAACTAGTATCGTTAGGAACCTCATTTAATATATTTTCATAATTTACCTTTTAATAAGTCAAATAATGTTAATACTCTTCATATAAACTTTGGAAAACATAGGATATTTTTTTGCGAGACACAGTACAGACATAGACGTTCATATATACAACCGCGCACTCACCCTGTCGGCTACCATAGAAAGAATAGTGCAGTTAAATCCTATAATAGATCTAGGAAAAATATGTGCGCCCGTATCAAGTCGAGGACTTAAACCAAACTGAGCAGGATCTACCACCAGGAACTCAACCAGCTGATGAGTTATGCTCAGTTGGCTCAAACATAGGACATTGACTAAGGTTAACTAAAAAATTCCTCCTCGTAAAAAGAAACTCAAAAATTCCTTATATTTTGGGATAGAATCAATAGCTAGTTGGTACATAGTATATTTGAGCCATCAACTGAAAGAAAGTTAGTATACTCTCTCCATCCCATAATACATTACGTTACCGGAATAGACAAATATTGAAGGTATAAGACCGATATGCCCCTACAAATGTATCGTGATCCCTGCTCTGCCTTTTGGAAGACATACTAGTCATAATTGTTCGATGAATCTTGTCGAGAAGAAACATTGCCGCTTGCGCAGCAGATTTTTTGTTAAACAAAGCACCCGTCACATCAGTTTTTCACATTACACATGCACCTGTGTAATATGGCCTTCTGCCGCAAGTTTTTTTTTGTGTTTTTCTAATTCATCTCAGAACTCAGTGGATCGACACAAGTCAACAACGATGAGACAGATGCCTGATGGTACGAACAGGGTAGGGTGGAATTCATCACATGTTGGAGTAAAGCGTCAAGCTTTGTGGGACAACATTTGAATCTAAACATTAAACTAAACATTAAACTGGTCTCTTGGAGCTATCCGCGAGCCAAAACCAACGACTATGACACAGTGTACTGTATTATTGAGGTGAAATTACAGAAAGTGTTTCATTTGAGAAACTATCTCATCTTATTTGAGTTAACCTCATGAACATTCATGGAATGACTCCACTCATATTTATACTAGTTTTTTGCTTGTGAGCTAGGATAATAACAAATTATCCCATTCTTTTATATAACAAAAAAAATATAAAGAGCCAGAAAATGGTGGACCATCCCATCCACAAACCAACAACTGAGTGGTTGTTGACTGGCGCCATATTCCATGGCTTGCCGGCCAAGTTCTTTGCAAGCTGATGATTGGTGTGAAACATCTGTTGCCAAAGCGCGTGGAAGCTGCTAGCTGGTCTCGTTTTCCATCTGTCTCATTCTCCTAATGCACAAACGTAAACCTGCAACATCAAGTCGTTTTTCTTCCTCCGTTTCAAATTATAAGATATTTTAGCTTTTCTAGATTCATAAATTTTGCTACGCATCTAGATATATATTATGTCTACACAATAAAAGCTATGAATATAGAAATATCAAAATATCTTATAATTTGGGACAGATTAAGTACTTTTTACTCTCTTTCACTGATAGGTCATCGCAAAATCACAAGTTAAAATGTCCCATGAAGCCTTAATTATTATTAACTCTTCATTAGTAAATACAATGTGCTTTATCCTCTACTAGTGGCTGCTTTGACAATTGACATTATATTTTCTACGTAGCTCTTGCAGTGTCTTGCAAAGGATGGTAGTTTCAACCATGGAGCATGCACACGGTCCTCTCTATTTCATTATTATACTGAAAGGAATTTCAGATAGCAGGGGGCTATTGACATATAATATAACGTACTAGATTGGAAGCATTTGACATGCTTATCAATTGCATTTGTCTTGGCTACTAATTATAAAAGTATTAAGCAGAACGGACATGCCTATCAATTTGCATTTGTGTACTGGCGGCAGAACGGACGACGATGTGTGACAAGTGGTGGACAAAGAGAAATGTGCCATCGTTGACGACAAAACAAACATGCGTCCACGTCACAGAGACACTGCGTGCGCGCTCAATTGGATGCGCATCTCTATGGCTTATTATATGATGGGACAGCACATCGCACAGGGGGCCGGAAAGTTCAGTACAGAAAAAGTGGAGGTAAGCTCGCTTAGTTCTTGTTAAAAGGGGAGAAATTTTGTTTCAAAAAAAGGGGGGAGAAAATAAAACGATTTCAACTGTTTGGTCTTCAATTTCAGATTTTTCAGATCATGGCTATCCTCCAGAAAACCTGCACAAAGTTTATAATTAACAGGACATGCCTTAGGTTAAGCTAGTAACCTGGCATGTTAGGGGCTTGTTTAGATACCAACTTTGCACAGTAAATACTGTGCAATACTGTAGCAATTTTGTTTTTATTTGGTAATAATTGTCCAAATATTGATTAATTAGGCTTAAAATGTTCGTCTCGCAAAGTACAACAAAACTGTGTAATTAGTTTTTTTATTTCATCTATATTTAGTACTCTAAATATGTGCCGGTATTTTAATGTGACGGAGAATCTTCTTTTTGCATAGTGGAATTTGGGGGTGAAATCTGGTATCTAAACCAGGCCTAGATTTCTTTCGCCACAAGGCACACACGTCACCGACAGGATTTTTCTTTTGGTCATAGTACGCCTACTACCGTAAGCATCCCATGATCAAAATACTGTTGTCATAGAAGGTGCGTCCCTAAACTCCTTCTATGACGAATCAAAGAAAAATGTCATAGATCACTTTCGTCACTAAACATGATGCTTCTAATTAATTTCAACAAAAACATCACAACACGTTGAATAGGGACTTGGTCACAATTGACATATCGGGTGACTTGGTAAGTGTGCTCAAGCTGCCCCTTTCATGTTGCCTTCCCCAAGCTTCGGCCACCCCAACCATGTTCACAACCTTATGCTCAGCTTGGTCATATATGGCCACCCCGCACCCATGCCTGACCATATAGGACAGCGCTATGCTCGGCTCACCCAGCCACCACTGAGCTCTGACTCGCTCTGCTGATTAGCCGACATCCACATCCGACCAGTTGTAGCACCAGGCCTCCACTCGATGTGGGCAACACTTGGCCTTCTACTGGTGGAAAGCTCCCCAACTATATTTCCCATGGGATGGCACTTCATTTCAGACTTTTAGATTTGAACTGTTCGTATTCGTCTTTTAATACTAATCAGTTGTATGAACTACTAATCATGTAGCTTGAATTGATGTATAGTGTCAAATAAAGATATATAATGCATAGATTATTTGTCCAAGGGGAGATAAATAAAAGTAGAGGCCCCGATTCACTACTACGTAAATGATTTCACGAGTCACTACCCTTTATTAACGCAGGTGGACACAGTGGGCGGCCGCCAGTGGCAGATCCTTTATAAATGATTGCATCCAAAAAAATAATTCATAACTTTTTCATATGAACTCGGATAAAGACAAACTTTATATCAAAATTGTAGCTCTCAACAAGATCTACAATTTCATAATTGAAAAGTTCTTGAATTGAAAATGTTTAGGGTCCTAACATATTGTTGTAAATTCAAAGATTTTGAAATTTGAAGTTAAAATTATCAAACAATCTCGGATGTTGATATGGTCTATACAAAATTTATAGTTCTCAATAAATCTAAAACTTTGTTGTTGAGAAGTTTTTAATTTGAAGTCGTTTAGAGTCCCAAATATGTGTTCGATGGTTATAGATTTTGAAATTTAAAATTTAGAATTCCTCGATGATCTCAAATGTTCACATAATTAATACCAAAGTTGTAGTGGCTGACTTAAGCTACATGTTTGATATTGAAAAAGTTTTTTATTTAAAGTTATCAAGAGTCTCAAATATGTGTTTGAAATTCACATATTTTGAGACTCAATTTTTTGAATTTTTTGAACGATCTCGGATGGAGGTACATCCAATACCAAAGTTGTAGTAATTGATACGATTTAAAACTTTATAGTCAAGTTTTTCACTGGAGTTCATTTAGTAGCCAAAATATCCAAAATAAGATTACGAAATATTGATATAAATCAGTATGATATTATATTAGACATGAAAGAGTGGTGCAGTGGTAAAGACGAGGTAGTGCTGAACGTTAGGTCGCCGGTTCGAATTCTAGAAGCCAGTAGTTTGAGGTCCTTCTTAGACATGAACCCCCCTAGCCCTCAAAACTAGATGAGATCTTCGATCAAGTAGAGGTCTTAATTTGAAGGCTATTGCTAATGTTGCTCGAATAGAAGCAAGCAAATATACATACTTCCTCTATCTTGTTATGTAGTGTATTCTTGATATTTTAAGGCAAAAGAAAAGAAAATACAAAAGACACATACCCTTACTGCATTTCCTAATTAGACGCTATTATGAGTGTGATTAATGAAGATTAGTTGATAAATGGCAAGCAATGATATAATACCTACCAAATTTGCACTACTATTTAATGCAGAACTATCTCTTGCTCCGAACGCACTACCGGACGGAGGGATTATGGGTTTATTTTTGTGACATGTCGTTATAATCCCAATAATGACTTCCCGTATTTGTAGTTTGAGATTCAACTTGTTTCTAAAATTTGTAACTATTTGGAAGATAAACTTTATTTATATGACAACTTAGGATTCAATAAGATCTTGAAGTCATTTAGTTGCTAAAAATTTGTCCCAAAATTGTAATCAATAAGGATCATGTTAGATGAAAGCACACAAGCGCGTGTATCTTGGGCAACACGTTTTGGTAGCTTGGCATTGATCTCAGTGTCGAGGAAAAAAATGTGTTTGCTATATATTTTTTTGTTCGACTACGCATTTGCATTCCCTCTTCGGATACCCGCATCCCTGCTGGCTATGATGAAGACACAATACTCGTTAGTATTCATGTAATTTACACTTTATTTGCGGACTTGAAACACCCTGCGATTGGTTGTTAAAACTTAAAAGGCCTTGTGGCCAAACAGCAAATTTTAATTGTAAAATCACAAAATCTGCCATACATACAGGGGCGTAGATAGCTGGTACAAGGATTTTTATGCCTTATTTAAGTACTCGCAGATTGCTGTTGCCATGATTTTTGCACCATATTTAAAGGGGCATAGATTGCTGCTACAATGATTTTACACCGTATATACATACAGGCGCAAATCATTACTCAAATTATTAGTTACCAAAATTTAACAATTATTATTTACCAAAATAAAAGTGTTTTTCCATGTCTTTATAGGACAACAGCCTCTCTATAAATACTAAACACATCAGCTGTCTTGGTTTATACCTTGCACTCCTCATACATACAGGATATCGATACAGCCATGGCGTCGTTCTACAAGAAACTTGCAGTGGTCGTCGGCTTCACCTTGGTCTTGCTCGTCGCGTCAAATGGCGAAGAAACTTCCTCATTTGGTGAGTTTTGGCAGGAGAATATTTCGCAGCTCGACGCAAACTCTCTGCAAATCATAGCTCTCTAATGCTATCTGAATCTCCAAATGAACAAATAAAATCTTCTGGTTGCAGGTGGATCAGCACTCTGCGATTCGAGCACGAGTGTCACCTGCACGTCCGACGCGGGTTGTGTGACCATCTGCAAGCAAAGGGCTGGACAAAACTACGTTTATGGCTACTGCTCCCCAGAGCCTAATGCTGTGGGTGGCGGCCGTTCATGCGTGTGCGTCGAGTGGTGTGGTGCACAGTCGACGCCGCCGCCACTAGAGAAGCCGGCGATGGCGATGCCGGCATGGAGCGGGATGGGAATGATACACTGATTATTTTTTGTTATGTGGATCTATCTGCACATGAAACGCTGAACGCCTTTGATGTCATCTGGATCTGCTCTTGTGCAATGTACCCAATCCTATTGTCAGAACAAATCTCAAGTCAACCTAATTGCTTCATGCGTGTCAAAAGACATAGGAGTAGATGTGGATCGTTCAAATTCCAATAAAACAATAGTGGTTTGGGTAAACTTAGATTTGATTCATTTGGATTTGGATTGCATATTCATCGCCATGTTATCCAAAATCAATCGAAGAACAACTCAAATTTTAAGGTATATTTCGATGTCCTTGGACTTTGGATGCGGAGCCGCAGTCAGTTTCCTTCCATCATGTTTCTAATATATGGGGGTGGGGTCATTTTTAATAAATCTTAGTCAATCTCACTAGAACTTTAAGGTGTAAATGTGATGTTCTAAGTCTAGGTCCCCGAATTTTAAGTGAAACCCACGTTAGATCTAGTTCCACTAACCAACATAAAGTCGTAGGCCACATATTGACTATAGAGTCATTTTCAACAAATTTGTGTCAATGTTTAATAACAAAATTTTAAGGTGTGAACACAAATGGTTATATGTGGGTCCACATGTAGCTCTATTGAGATTAGTCTCACTACAAGAAATTTATGGGTCCATGATGACCAATTTACATCACAAATCCTGGAAATTTCATCATAGTATCACAGTTTATGATATTTGTATGATGAAAACTCATTGATCATATGTCATGCATGTTAAACCATGCTTTTATGGTGAAATGTGATTTTTTGTTATTGATTTTTTGACCATCCTTAGTGCTTCATAGATTTATGATATTTGTTTTTGTCATAATCTGTGCTAGAAAAGTCACTAAATACCTTAGGCCTGGTAAGGACCATGAAGTGTGATGACTATTAATGAGCCAAATGTATATGTGGGCCTAATTAATTACAGACCAAGCCCATTTAATTTACACTAGTTAGGGGCCAATTATGTTACAGGCTTCTCATTTTTCTAGTCTTGACACAATTATGCACAAGGATAGAATCAGCCCATTTAGGATCTAGCCCTTCTAGACATCCAAGACAAAAAACAGTCCTTTTAAATTTCACAAGATAATACACCCATTTCAGCCTTTGCCACCTCAGAATTCATCTAATATTGCCCATATATGCAGCAATCACAGCCCATATATCGACCCATAATAATATATTCATATTTCATTAAAATATGAATATATCAATGATGAACAGGCACCCTAAAGAAGGAGTGGAGCAATTTCATATCAATGATGAAGAACAGAAACGAAAGCAGATCACAAGAAACAGCAAGCATCTAACCAATCTGCAGTACGTGTAGCATGCATCCTGTGGCAACAATTTACAGCACAGAAAAAAAAATCTCAGATTTCACTCACTGGGGCGGTGAGCAGAGGAGCTGGCCTCGGGGCGGCGCGAGGCCGTTGTGCAAGGCAAGCGAGGTCATCGGGCCTGGGGAGGTGGCGAGGCAGCACAAGGTTTCATCGGGGAAGCGGAGGTCATGACGGCGGCATTCCTAGCGAGGTCGGCAGCGGAGGAGACGGCGGGGGTCACGAGAATGGGGAGGAGAGAGAAGGGCGACGAACGAGAGGAAATCGAACCGATGACGGCTGACTGGAAGGATTTCAGACTTTTGGCGCTGCTCGCTTGAGTGCGCGTGGGCCATAGCGCGTCCGGCCGGGCAGTCCAAACATGGTACGTGTCCCTTCGCAGCAGGCCAGCTCGTCAACGACACGCGTATCCTTTTCAGTGGATGGGGACGCGCGGAGGCCCTGGTTGATCTCCAAAACATTACGACGACGCGGCGCTGTAACAGCGTAGGGAGAACGCATGGATGTCCGGAGGAGCCGCGCTTTCATTACGCGTTGAGGGATCAACTATTCGAATTGTTAAACCAGTGGAAACCATTCTCAAAATCTAATCGTTAATAAATTATATGGCTTTGCACTGTTGATCAGAAAAAAACTGAAAGCAAGTCAGACTACTAGCTACCTATGACCCAATAAACAGTCCAACATTCTAAAGGTGAAACTAGGGGTCTCTCCAATGGGTGGTTCTAAGGTGTTTTCATACAAAATATACATTAACAAGGCCAGGCCCTATAAACTGTGTGGTTGAGTTTATATAGGGGCCAGCTCTATGGATTGAACCTAATCCTAAGCAAAAGAAAAGAATGTTTAAAAATTTCAACACCACACTCACAGGTGGGTCTCATCTATGGATCTAGAATATAATTCTATAAATTGTAGCAAATTTAATAGATCATGTCACATTTGTTGTGGGTCCCATATAAGTATGGGTCAACTTTATACAATGGAGACCCCCTAATTCCTCCGGTCATGTATAGTAAACTAAGAGCATCTCTATGAGCCTTTCTAAAATCTACTCTCTAAATTATCATTTAAAGAGTCATTTGAGTAAAAGTTAATTTTCTATATCTTTGTACCTTTCAACGGCTTTTCTATATCATATGTACAGTCTAGAGAGCTATTCTCGCTCTCCATCTTTGGCTAGCGAGAAATCCGGAATAGAGGATATCTATATTTAGATATCCAATTGGAGAAGCTGTTGGAGGGTATTTTTTCATCAAAATATCTTTTTTTGTAAACTAGGAAAGATATAAAAGTCTCTTGGAGATGCTCTAAGGGTGACTTGAACAAAATTTTTTCATTGCCATACTTTTTATTCCCATTTCGTCTTCCTCTTATTCACGGGACACTTTCATAGAACACACTATCGTTGCTGAACTGTCATTGTTGCAACCAGTAGTGATAGTGTATTACTGATGGTTCATGACTCCAACCAACAATAATAGTACAACCAGAAGTGATGGATGACTAGCATTGTCGGTTTAGGCTATAACCGGCAGTAATCACTACTGCACATCTAACCTTTCGTCGATCGCCTAAAATACCTTTAGTCTCGGTGATTTCGGTGACCGGGACTAAATAGATTTTTAGTCCCGGTTGGAGGTCCCTCGCCAACGACTCTGTTGTCAGGCGCTGTCGGGAGGGAACTTTGGTCCCGGTTGGTAACACCAACCGGGACTAAAGCCCTGCCTTTAGTCCCGGTCGGTGCCACGGACCGGGACTACAGCTTTTGTCCCGGTCCGTGGCACCGACCGGGACTATAGGACTGGTTTTAGTCTCGGTTGGTGTTATCAACCGGGATTAAAACCTTCCCCTATAAATTGAACCTCCCTCTTCTTCCTCCCTGCCCGAGCCCTTCCTTGTTCATGTTCTTGTTGCTTGTTCTTTCATTGTTCTTGCTTGTCTCATCTCCGGCGATCAATCCACTTCAAACGCTTCAACGCCGTCGTCGATTTGTTTGAAAGGTTGCTAGCTTCATCCTCCTATGTTTTAGCAGCATCATATGTAAATCCATGTTATATATAGCTATTTTATTTCATAGTGCTAGCTCCAATCACTTTTCATGTTTGAATTTTTAAGAACGATGTTAATTATAGTACCTAGAAAGTAGTATACACATATAATGTTTAGTTCTATTATAGACTTTTTAGGATACTTTTTACTTTAATTTGTTCATGTTCTCATTTTAAAATATTAAATAATGTTGATTCTTTGTAATTTTGAAATAAATTTATTTTAACTTTAAAAATTCTTCAAATTAATTTTATTTAGAGATAAAATTACACCTTTTAATAGAAAAATACTTATACGGAGCACTTATAAAATTTTTAACTCAATTAGACAAGGTTGTGCCGTGCTCTTTTCTCATGCTGGGCTTTTAATTATGTGATGCCATATAATGCAGATAATGACACGCCATTGGATGTACAATGTCGATCGCCGCTCCAACGAGTTCATTGAGGGCGTGCGAGAATTCTGCAGAGTGGCAGAGGAAAACAAGCGGGATGGTTTTATGTGCTGTCCATGTGCCGTGTTTATGAATTTGAAAGAATTTTGTAGCTCACTTGTTCAAGTCGGGTTTCATGCCAAACTACATTTGTTGGACCAAGCACGGAGAGACCGGGGTTATGATGGAAGAAGGTGAAGAAGAACAAGCGGATCCTGACGATGTTTTTGCTCAATACTGTGACTTCGCGATGAAGGAAGTTGAAGAAGAGGCGGATGCAGAAAACAGTATCGCTGAAGATGACGATGCTCTTGGTGATGTCATTCGTGACATACAGAGAGATTGTGAAAATGAAAAGGAGAAGGCTAAGTTTGACCAAATGTTACAGGATCACAAGAAGTTACTCTACCCGTCGGCCGAAGATGGGCAGAAAAAGTTAGGCACGACACTGGAGTTGTTACAGTGGAAGGCAGAGAATGGTATATCTGACAAGGCATTTGGGAAATTATTGAAGATCCAAAAAAAGATGCTTCCAAAGCCTAATGAATTGCCCACCACTACATACGAAGCAAAAAAGATCGTCTGTCCATTACTCTATGTATCTACAACCTTCCTCCATGATTATGTATGAAGTGAAAGTTCATTATGATGCCAGTGCTCATCCAAGGCCCGAAGCAACCTGGCAATGACATCGATGTCTACCTGAGGCCATTAGTTGAGGAACTCTAGCTGCTATGGAGCAAACTAGGTGTGCGTGTGTGGGATGAGTATAAATAGGAAGAATTCGACCTGCGAGCATTGTTGTTTGTGACAATCAATGATTGGCCAGCTCTAAGTAATCTTTTAGGACAGACAAATAAGGGATATAATGCATGCACCCATTGTTTTGGTGACCTCGAGGCTGTTTATTTAAAAAAATGTCGAAAGGTCATGTACCTTGGCTATCGTTGATTTCTTGCTAAGAACCACCAGTTGAGAAAGAAAGGCAAACATTTTAAAGGTACGGCAGAAATGGATTTTCAACTACACTTTGTCAAATGAAAAAATGATCTATGTATGAAATGTAGATCTTGATGAGTGGAACAATATTGCTATTCATGACTTTCTAGTCGAGACCATCCAGGGTTTCGAAAACCGGCGTTTGGCTATGAATTCTTTCAAAATTCAAAATTAAGTAGTCTAACTTTTACAAATGAAAAGTTGACCATTAGACCAAATGTAGGTCTTGATGAGTGGAACAAACTTTGTATTTATGAGTTTTCCATTCGAGACCATCCAGGGTTCGGTCAAAGTGTGTGTTTCTAAAAACCAATGTTTTGACTTTGGTCAAACTTGGTCAAATGACCTATTTGATGACTTCAAATGAAAAACTTTTGAATACTAAGTTGTTAGAGCTCATCAAGATCTATATTTGATACATGGGCCATATTTTCATCTGGATAAATTTTAGCAAGTCCTAGGCACATGTTTTCAAAATCGAAGACAGGTTTTGGTCAGACTTGGTCAAATGACAGACTAAATGACATGAAATGAAAAACTTTAGAATACCAAGTTGTTAGAGCTCATCAAGATCCAAACTTTTTATATAGACCATTTTTCCTATTTGAAAAATTTTAAATAAACAATACTCACCAAATTTTGAATCTCACACAAACTATATGAAACTATATGTGGGAATTATGGATTTTCAACTACACTTTACCAACACTTTGTCAAATGCAAAAATATTCTATGTATGAAATGTAGATCTTGATGAGTGGAATAAACTTTGTATTCATGAGTTCTCCATTCGAGACCATCCAGGGTTCCGAAAACTGACGTGTATCTCTGAAAATTTTAAATTTTTAAATTTAGTCAATTAATGTCGCGCATTTAGTTAATTATTATTGAAGAAACAAAAGTTTAACGTCCAAATGACCCAAAAAAATTTCTATCGAAAGCCAACAATTTTATATATTTTAATTGCCCATTATATTTTTGCATTAACACAATATTCATTATAAATAACATTTATTTTGGATAATATGAAATATTTGAAAAAAAATAGTGTTTACAATATATGTAATGCACAATAGAGTCAAACTAAACTAATGTGTATTTTTGAAAAATTTTATGATAAATATTTAATTTACTATGCGCCAGAATTTGGTGGAATGACATTTAGCCCCGAGTCGGGCCACCGCCCGAGACTAAAAGGGGCTTTAGTCCCGGTTCCAGCCACGAACCGGGACTAAAGGTCCCTTTAGTCCCGGTTCGGACCTTTAGTCCCGGTTCGTGGCTGGAACCGGGACTAAAGCCCCTTTAGTCCTGGGCGGTGGTCAGACCCGGGACTAAAGGTCCTTGGCCTATAAAGCCCGGCCTTCTTTCTCCTCCTCCCCACCCACGCGCAGACACACGAACCGCCGCCGTCGATCTCGATCTCCCGAGTACCGCCGCTCGAGCACCGCCGTGTGCCGCCCCGAGAACCGCCGCGTGCCGCCCTGAGAACCGTCCGCGTCGCCAGGTTCGTCTCCCGCCGCGTCCGTTGGGCGCTGCTGCTGCCCCAAGGCCGCTGCTGTGCTGCCCCATTGCTGGAGCCGATCGAGAACCGCCAGCCCCGAGACCCGCCGCGCTGCTGCTTCCGGCGCCGGTGCCCGCCAGCGGCGGATATATATATATAGATATATATAAATATATATATGTATGTATGTATGTATGTATATTTGCATCCATTATTTATGAATGATATGTATATTTTGGAAGAATTTAAGTTAATATACATGTTGTGTCCATTTTGGAAGCCTCAACCTCAGCACTTAATTTTGCATGATACTTGTGTTGACATTATCATTTTTATCCCTTCTTCACTCTTCCTCACTACCTGCATATATATATATCTAGGAAAACTATTAAACCTGAAATTTGAATAGTTTTTCCATGAGTTAAAATTATCTATTTTAATTAAGAAATACAACTTGTGATAGACTTACTTGTTATTAGATGTATTAAGTTAGTAGGAGTTGGTCGGTACCGTTGCTGCATGATTACCTTGATCTACACTTATATCCAGATGATATTCCACTAATATGTGTAAGTCGATCTCTTATGCTTAGTAATGCCTAAACCCTAAACTGTAAACCCTAAACCCTAAACCCTAAACCCTGAACTGTAAACCCTAAACCCTAAATATTTTTGTAGAAATGGCCGACCCGAGAGAAGACGAAGAAATATTATTGAACATGATCCGCGGTAGCGCTGAAAAAGGTCGTTATGACGATCGTGAAGGCAATGAGAACCCTGAGGGCATCGATGATGGTTCTCAATACTTGGTCGACACGAATGACCAAGACAATGTTGGCGAGGTCTGTAATATATGCAGCCTCCTATGTTTATATACATGAAATTCAAAAAAATTTCCTTTTATTAATTGTCTTGTTTCTGTCTACATAGCCCTCTGTCTCAACAACAACCACGGGGACCAGCAGAAAAGTACGAGGCCCGAAGAAGCCGATGTAGGGCCGGTTGGTTATCACAGATTTCGACGAGAGGACAGGGATGTAGGGCCGGTTGGTTATCACGGATTTCGACGAGAGAACAGGCCAGCCACGTGGACCCCATGCAAGGGCCTTTGTCAACCACTTAGGGTACCTTGCCCGGATAGGATCCCGATCAATGTCTGTGAATGGAAGAAAAATAAGCAACGCCAAGAAATCAGTTATGTCTCCGACCGTGACAGGGAACTAGTTTGGGGTGACGTGTTGCAACATTTCACGCTAGACACAAACGATGAACAGTTGAAGGAAAGAGTTCGGGATTGGTCTATGAAGAAGATGGCCACACAATTCTAGTGCTATAAGAAGAATCTATATAACGACTATATCAAGAAG
The DNA here is from genome assembly GCA_022457205.1 of Saccharum spontaneum. NCBI lineage: Eukaryota > Viridiplantae > Streptophyta > Magnoliopsida > Poales > Poaceae > Saccharum > Saccharum spontaneum. Next base: position 57,700,401 of record CM039595.1, read on the forward strand.
AACAAGACTCCGGATTTCAACTGTAAGCACTTTGTCAAGCTGTGGCCGTTTTGGGACGAGTTTGTATAGTTCAAGACATCGGAAGAGGGTTAGAAACGGGCGAGAAGGGACCAAGAGAATGCCCAACACAAGACCTACCACCATAGGATGAGATCAGGTGGCTACCCTACTGCCATTCCTAAGTGGGAAAAAGCCGAGCAAGAGCTAATTGACAGGGGGTTGGTGCCAGAATCCCTCGACTGGCCTGAGCGCGCCAAGCACTGGTTTTTTTGCTCATGGAGGCCGCCTGGACCTAGAGACCAGAAAGGTCGTGTATGGGGAATGCATCCAAGCTGTAGCAGAAAGATTTCATCAAGCCCGCTCCGTCACTCAAAGTAGAGAGTGGCAGCCGAACAGAGATAAAGATGAGCTGACATACACCCTGAGGAACCCTGAGCACGGTGGACGGACGAGAGGCTATGGCTCCGTGTCGTGGGAGCATGCCTTCCCTCAGGACAAAGAAACTTATGGAAGCCGCCAGAGAAAGAAGGAAGAGGACAGGGAACGGCTACGCCAAGTTGGAGGAGGCTGTTATGAAGACCAGTGATGTGGCTCGTAAGGCACTAGAGCGGGAGGACATGCTCACTATGAATGAGCAAATCAGAAAGGTCGTGGACGAAGTTGTAAGTTCCTGCCTCCAGAGCTTGTCACAGCTAGCCGCCAACATCAGCCCCGGCTCAGCTCAGTTGAAAAGCAGTTGTGCTTCTACGGAGGTGCCTGTGAGGCAAGATGATGACGCAGGGATGCGCTTCCCGGTGGATGATGTCACCGCTCCGTTGACGTCCTGTGAGTTGCATATTCTAGAGGGGAATGCCACAGTCAAGGTGGCTACCGGTGTTATATCTCCTATCGACCCCACCAAGACACCAAGGATCCACTCGGTCGTAATACCACCCGGATATGCTAGTGTCTCAGTCGATAGAGTGGTCAAAGGCCATGAAAATGTGGCTCTAGATATTGAAGGTGATGATGGGGAGAAGACCCTAGGTGAAGCGGAGAAGACATTCATATGTTGGAAGAAACGGTACATCATTATTCCTGGGGCGCCACCACCACAACCGAACCCTAGGTGTGGATGATTGTGAACGCAATTGCTTTTCAATAATTATGTACTGTATCTAATTACGGTTCACTCATGTATATACCTTTTTCGTTTTTTTCAAATCCAGGACCTCCCCAAGTCCGTCTATCCATTCACCACATGACCACAGTTCCATGGGACACGACGATGACGACGATTTCATACAAGCAGACAAGGCTGCATCCCACCGCTAGCCGTATCTCCTTCACGACATACTCCAACGCTGCTAGCGGCCCAATCTCCTCCACAACAACAAGCTCCAACCGCGCCGCTACCGCCTCCGCCAATGCCGACAACGGCCGCCTCATCGGCACCGGCTGGTCCATCGAGGAACAAGAGGCCCGCTGGCTCACACAGATCGGTCCCACCACCTCTGCCGAAGAAACAAGTTGTGGTCACGAAGATCCCAAAGATGACCAAGCTTCCATACGAGAAGACTGATGAAGAACTTAATGCTTCAGTCAAGGCAGAAGTGAAAGCGTTCTTCGAAAAGACCAAAGCTGATGCACGAGCAAAGCAATAGAAGCCCTACCTAATGTATCCTCGTGTAAAGCTACATCAAGTGGTGCAGGCTATGCAAGACGAGAAGCGTGCCGCTAGTAAAAAATCAGCACCGCCACTATCAGACTATGAGCGTACTATCACAAAGAAAATCAAGGAGGACAAAAGGAAACAGAAGACGGCCGGGAAAGATGTTGCACAGCTCGGCCAACAAGCGCAGCAATCAGTGCCGCCACTAGTGGTTGAGAATCAATATGGTTCCAACATGAACTTGATGCAAATGTCGGTACCTGATGATGTGGACTTAGATGAACTCGCCAAGTGGATGAATGTGACTGGGCTTTCATTAGAACAACTTCTCGGTCGGGAGGAACTGACAACTGTTAAAGAGGCTGAACTTGTTGATGAATGGCGGAGGAAGTACGTATATGACAGGAGTCTATGCGACCCTGCAAAGGTAAAAAATCTTAGTACACAAATGTACAAGCTGCACAAGTACTACTTGAGATTCTGTGCACAACATCAAAGTGAACAATATCTGGGCGTCCAAGTCAGAGATCGTCACTACTTCCGTGGAGATGATGTCATCTGGGTACAGTTTAGTGAAATACACCAGCTTCTGTATATGGATGCTCTTGACAAATCTCTCATAAGCTGCTACTGTCTGTAAGTGATTCTTCCTTTTAATCAATAATCTCACTCTAGCATATGTACGTATTCGTAATAACTATGCTCACGATGTGCAGACACATGATGAGAGAACTCAGATTGAAACAAGATGATCGAATTGGTTTTATCGATCCGTATGTCGTGTACAAGGACACAAAGACTAAAGATCTATTCAATCTGATGATCAAGGAAATGGAGAAAAACCTCCGGAGGTTCTTTTATAACCAAAGGCATAAGGAGTTGATACTCTTGCCTTACAATATGGAGTAAAGTGTTGTGTTATATCATGTCTTAGTCAATCCAACATTAATATATATATATATATATATAAGTTGACTCTATAAACAAATGCAGGGATCACTGGATACTCATTGAGATTAAGATCAAGGAACAAACTATAAATGTGTGGGACTCAATGAGAAAAGAGCTGGCAATGTACCAAGACATGATAGACATGATCCAGAGGTAAGTTCTATCATTCGTTAATTATCGTTGCCTGCTCCTTTACTTTACTATGCTATACCTAATCAACGACCGACTTATTGGGCAGGGCTTGGGCTTGGCTACAACAAAGGTATCGTACGGATCTGAAAGTGCCACTCCCCCCTCCTATTCTACATAGGTGGGTGTCCAGACAACCGTACGAAACCAATTTATGTGGATACTACGTACATGCGGTGTAGCAAATTTACACCTGCTAAAGAGATGCTAAAAATAAGTAACATGTGTATATAGTAAATTCATATCTTATTTATTTGTTGAAACTAAATAAATCTTATGTATATTAATATCTTTTCCTTTAATTAATGCAAATGGAAGGAGTGGGAATTGAAAGAACAAGTGTTCAAGCACACAATACTCGTCGCAATCCAGAAGACGATCGCAGGTTTCATCAACGATCATGTCATCCCGGAAGACAGCGAGTTCTACCACAACCCTAGGTTGGATTTGAAGAGTCCAAACAAGAACGAACACTTGTATGAGCTTTGAGTGGCGGGCAAACATTTGTGTAACTCATTAACCGGCGGCCGAACACTTGATTACTTGTATATTATTGTAAATGTAACGTGTATGTACGTATATGTATAGCTCTATAATATATGTAGTTTCATACTTTATTTATGTGCAATAATAACGCTCTCGTATAGGTGCAACGTATACGGATAATAGCAGCGAAGAATAAATTGGAAAACAATATAACTGAAAACCAAAATCAATAATGAATTGGAAAGAAAAAGGAAAAAGAAAAAAGAACCTTTAGTCCCGGGACTAAAAGGTGTTGCACCACATTGATGCCTGGCAGCACCTTTAGTCCCGGGCCTGAGAACCGGGACTAAATGTGGGACATTTAGTCCCGAAACCTTAGTTCCGGCTCGCAGCCCGGAAATAGAGGTCCTTTTGGACTGGGACTACAGCCCCGTTGTGCAGCAGTGAATATTTCACCTATCACTATCAGTTCGTGGCTTGAACTTGCAGGGATAGGCTGTTTTGCACAGAGATCAGATCAAGATAAACTTTGTAACTAAATTGTAGAGTTCAAAGAAATCTAAAACTTTGTAATTGACAACTTTTTAAGTTGAGATAGTATACATGTCCAAATATTTAATATAATTTACCAGATAAGCTTTGAGATGGTTAATAATGTTGAATAGAGACGAAGTCAACAACAAAGTTGTAGTAATCGATGAGATCTACATCTTTACAGTTAACAACTATTTTCATTTGAACTCATTTAGAGTGTCAATTGACAATAGAATTTAGAATCAGTAATTAAAAAAATAGCACATAGCTGGTACGGATGTCTGAATGAGGTCTTGAGTTCGAATGTTGAAAACATATATTTTCTGATGTTTTATCAATTATCACTGCCGGATCTAGAACTGGCACTACTTCTTGATTTTTTTATCACTTATCACAGCCAGACCTAGAGCTAGAAGTATTTTATTTTTATTTTTATCACTTATCACTTATCCTTGTCGGGTCTAGGACCGGCAGTTCCCATGCCATGCACGATCTGAATCCGGCAGTGATGGGCTAATCCGTCATAGTGGAAGTGTTTTGCCCCGAACAAATTTAATCCACCAGTTTAGTTTTGAAGTATAGAAACATCCATCCAATACTACCTCCAACTATACCAGCAAACTGACTTCGATCGTAATCTAATAATGTTTTGAGAGAACAACGCGCGTACGTGCTCAGTTGGTTAAATTTGTAGTTAGATTTGTAGCGACACGCAACACTTGTGTGGCAATAGCTTGTATAGTCAACTATACATGATTATACTAATTAATGCCATGAAAAGTAGACGACACCACATCTCATCACTGGAGTCCAGAAAAATGTAATGCTGAAATGGCTAGAATGGGAGTGAAATTAAACAATATTGATGCAATGCCATCCCCTTGAATCACTGTATTTTGCGCGGTCCCCCGCGTACAATTCTTCTGGTTGGGCCGCTCCGGGGACGGGGAAAAGACGACAGCCGCAGCGTGGACAGGTCCAGAGGATCCGGCAGTGGCAACACAACAGTCGGTACAGAGAACACCACCGGCGAAGAAGGCAAGCCGGCTTCGGTTTCGTCGGGGTTGTCTCCGCCGCCGCCGCTGCTACTGCTGCCTGGTCGTCGAGACGGGGTTAGTTGGCATGTATTCGTCAAGGACAAGATGATGAATGAAACCGTAAAATGTTTGTGTGCCAGACTGAGACCCATATGTGCAATCTGCTGGTTAATTTCAGTTCATACCTTCTGCAGAAAATTCGCCAAGTGCAATTTCCAGATGCTTCTTCTTGGGCTCCATGTTGTTTCTACATAACAAACAATTCATTCATTTATTTAGTATAGTAATTACTCGAGCTTAGGTATGATCATCTATCTATGTAAACAAGCACAACCGGTCATGAACGTAACCATCGTCCAAATCAGAAACATCTCTCTGAATGTTCAGAATCAGGAGTACTAGTTACTACTGCTACAGGCATCTGTTGATCAAAAAGAAAACCAAGGAGGCTCGCGGATGAACAGCTTAAATTAATTGTGCAAGTGAGGAACTCGGTGAAGGTGTTACCTCACAGCGAGGAAGACGAGGCACTGTGCCCGGAGCTGCTTCAGCTGCTGCTCCGTGAACGCCGGCGACGACTGCGAAGGACGACAGGACGAAAGCATGCCGGCCTTGTTGTTTATTCTCTAATGACTGATGAAGTGGAGGCGTCGGGTCCCAGTTTCTTCTATGCAATGGCCATGAAAATTGCCATTGATGCATGATTTGTCTAATCTACTTTGCAGCTATATGACGAAGACGGGTAATTATAATATCACGGCAAGATTGATGACATTTGTAAATTATTTACCTTTCTCAGGCTTATGCTGTCCATTTGTTTAGCTTGGACCTCTTCTGAACTTCTGATGGTGCACGGCACGGGAATCTACGTGTAGTAGTAAACATAAACAAGACATTTTTTCCCTGGTGCAGGGGAGTGCGTCGATGCAGACAAAATGCAGGACAAATGCAAGGAAACTTGTATGCATGCGAACCAGAGAATACTTCTTCACTATGGACAGCATAAGTCATCGCGTCAACAGCGCCAAAAGTTTCTCTGTCAACCCCCATCGCCGCTCAAGGAGGTGGCCAACCCACGTCGCCACCGCAGGATGATCCAGCTGGAGAAGATGTGCCACCCCCTCCCATGGGGTGGACTGTGAAGACCTATCATAAGCCGGGGTGTGACACCGCTTCGCACCACCGACTGGTGGGGATTCTTATCGCCTACTATACTAATTGGGACCCTACGGTGGTGTACGTCTGCAACGAGTATACGCACCTACTGGAGGACACATACAAGAAGTCTAGGGTGTGTATCTTCCCTAAGGATGAAGAAAAGAATGCATACCAGCTAGACAGGAACAATATCCATGGGGGTCATCATGCCACCATGGAAGATAGCATAGTTTGAAGCATGCCTGAGTCTCCGTGGCCTCCGCTTTGATGATATGAAGTGGGATCATTATCGATTCCTCCCTTGCGAACACCCTGTTATGGGATGGGCAATGATGGACCCTGAAAACTTGGATCCAATCCCCCGATTGATGGTAGATTTTGCCTATGATTTAATGGAGAAGAATCGGCAGTTGGAAAGTCTGGTGTTAACACAAGGGAAGTCTCTCAAGAGGTGCCAACAAGTGATAAAAGACCACAGGGTGAGCCTTTGACTTGCCAAGGATTTACGAGAAGCTTGACCATGAACCTCGTCAGTAGGTGTTGGAGTCCCATTTATGTAATAAGATGCTAGAAGTGCAAGTTAAGTTGAGTCAAGTCGGGTCTAGTAGTGTGGAGTGAACCCTGATGTGTCTAGTTGATTTATTATTATGTTTATGTGTGAGTTGGATTTTTCTTGTAGTGATTGCTGGAGCTTTGTGGGCATGTCAGCAAGTTCCATAGTTAAGAATTTTAAGTTTAAGTGTTATTGTTCTCTCAGTTCTGTTTTCTTTTTTGGAAGAAAACTCAGTTCTGTTTTCTTAGGAGCAGTCTGTCTTTGTTTCGACGCTCAGAAAGATCTACTCAGCGAAAATTTATGAAATTTTTATGAGTATAACTAGACTTAATTATATTTCAAATGCCACTAGAATCACCTTTTTATCTGATCTGGTTTAAGAGATATAAGTGTTACAATTTAAAGTTTCTACGCAGTCTGTAAATCTAGAACAGTTTCGATTATAACCTATTTTTGATTAACTTAACGACAGAATCTGGGCTTGTGATATAAATAAAAGTTGTAGATAACTTCTTAATATTTCCAACCATGTAAAGAACTTCTCTGTTGGATATCTGTAACTTGAGATATGACTGTTTTACTGAACAGCTGATGTTGGAACTCGCCTAGAATTTTTTTTTTCAGATTTCATTCTTATCTCTATATGTGTCTATAACTTGGAAATCTCAAAGTTTTGAATATTGTGTTGAATGACAGATGGCCGTAAGAGGAGGAAGAGGCTAGGGGTCATGGCAGAGGTGCCCCCTATCCACCACCACCGCCACCAGCTACGATTGAGCAGCTTCTGACAGTGCAGACACAACTTATGGAAGCTCTGGTGCAGAACCAGCAGAATAAGCCCGTTGGAGGGGCGCCACCACATGATAAGCATGGTGAATTCTTGAAGGGCCACCCTCTAGTGTTCACTCATGCCGTTGATCCACTAGAAGTAGATGACTGGCTTGGTGCGGTGAAAAAGCAACTCAACATTGCGCAGTGCGATGACCAACAGAGGTGTTGTTCGCGTCTGGACAACTTTAGGGAGAAGCTCAGGACTGGTGGGAGTCATATGAGTATGGACATCCCGCTAATGCTCCTGCTATCACCTGGCAGGAGTTTAGAGAGAGTTTCAGATCCTACCACATACTTGAGGGATTAATAGAGCTGAAGGCATAGGAATTCCGATCTTTGAAGCAGGGATCTATGTCTGTGTCGGAGTATCATGACAAATTTGCTCAGTTGTCATGTTATGCTCCGAATGAGGTGGGTAATGATGCTGATAAGCAGTGTCTTTTCTGAAGGGTCTGTATGATGGTCTTCAACTTTTGCTGATGTCCAATACATACCCCAACTTCTAGACGCTCGTGAATCGCGCTATTGTGGTTGACTGTAAGTGCAAGGAGATGGATGCTAAAAGGAAGAGGCTTCAGGGACAGTCCTCTAGAAGAAATACTCGTCATCGCACTGGCTTTTAGCAAGGCAATCAGTAGAGGTACCAGGGGCCACCGAGTCAGTGGAACCGTGGTCAGTACCCGTAGCGTAATCAATTCCAGCAGTGTCAGCAGAATCAGCAGCAGGGCAATTAGCAGACACCATGCCAAGGAACACCCTACAACACTCCGATGAAGACCAGTGCCCCTAATTCCCCCAAGAAGTTTTTCTGCTATGGCAAAAAGGGTCACATGTCTTATAATTGCCCTGAGAAGCCAAACCAACAAACCCCCCAGACGCAGAATAGTCATCAGAAACATGCACCGAACACTGGAAGGGTGAATCATGTGTCTACAGAAACAACAATGGAGGAGCCAAAAGTCATGCTCGGTACGTTCGATGTCCATTCCACTCCTGCCACCATTCTTTTTTATTCTAGACCTTTGCATTCATTCATTTCACAAGCTTTTGTTAGAATGCATAGTATAGCTTTACGTGCAATGAAAAACCTCATACTAGTAAACTCACCTGGGGAAGTATGCTAGCTTCTTATCGATGTCTCCCAACTAGTCTGTCCCTAAGGGGGTAGAGTTTCAAGTGAGCCCCATTGTGTTGAGGACAGCTGGAATTGATCTTATCTTGGGTATGGATTGGATGATGCAACAACAAGTAGTGATTCAGTGTAAGGAAAAGACAGTGGTTCTAATGACATCAAAGGGAGACAAAATCAGTGTTGAGGTGGTAGTGCAGAAGCAGTAGACAACCACAGTGAACCAGCTTGGTGATAGCACCAAAAAGGAGGACCTAATTGTGGATGAGTTCCGGGATGTGTTCCCCGACGACTTGCCAGGTATAACACCTGACCGCGACATTGAGTTTATTATTGAATTATTACCTAGAACTGCACCTATACTAACCGTCCATATAGAATAGGGGTTAATGAATTAGGGGAACTTAAGAAACAAATAAAGGAGTTGCAGGAAAAAGGTTTCATGCGTCCTAGCTCTTCACCTTAGGGAGCACCGGTGATCTTTGTTGACAAGAAGGATGGTACTCAGATGATGTGTGTTGATTATCGGTCATTCAATGAGGTTACCATCAAGAACAAGTATTCCTTGCCTAGAATTGATGAATTGTTTGACCAGTTGAGAGGTGCTTGTATGTTTTCCAAGATTGATCTTCGTTCTGGTTGTCATCAACTGAAATTCATGCCACTGATATACCAAAGACAACATTTACTATACGGTATGGCTTGTATGAGTATACAGTGATGTCTTTTTGGCTTGACTAATGCTCCTGCATACTTTATGTACTTGATGAACAAGTTTATGTACTTGATGAACAAGGTGTTCATGGAGTTTCTTGATAAGTTCATGGTGGTATTCATTGATGATATCCCAGTATTCTCCAAGACTAAAGAAGAGCATGCTGAACATCTAAGGTTGGTCTTGCAGAAGCTCAAAGAACACAAGTTGTATGCTAAGTGAAGCAAGTGTGAGTTTTGGTTGAAGGAAGTTTCTTTTCTAGGCCATGTCGTCTCTAATGGTGGAATAGTAGTGGATCCAAGCAAGGTGAAGGATGTATTGAACTGGAAACCACCAATCGATGTGGGAGAGATTCGTAGTTTCTTGGGGTTAGCCGGGTATTACAAAAGATTTATTGAAGGGTTTTCTAAGCTTGTCAAGCCTATGACAACTCTATTGGAGAAGAATGCAAAGTTTATGTGGTCTAAAAGTGCTAGGCTAACTTTGAGGAATTGAGGAAGAGGTTGACTACAGCCCCAGCATTGGTTTTGCTAGATTTGAGCAAGAACTTCTCTATCTATTGTGATGCATCTCGCCAGAGTCTTCTATGTGTTCTTATGCAAGAAGGAAGAGTACTGGCCTATGCATCCTGGTAGTTGAGAAAGCATGAGTTAAATTATCTCACTCATGACTTGGAGTTAGCTGCAGTGGTTAATGCTTTGAAGATATGGAGGCACTATCTGATTGGACATAAGAGTGATATATACACTAATCACAACAGCTTGAGGTATATCTTCACTCAGTTGATCTAAACTTAAGACAACGTCGATGGTTGGAATTGATTAAGGGTTATGAATTGAAAGTGCACTATCATCCGGGAAAGGCCAATGTGGTTGCCGATGCTCTTAGTAGGAAGAGTTATGCCAATGAGGTGCAAGTGATGCCTATGTCAAGTGAGTTGTGTACTGAATTTGAGCAGCTAAACTTGAGTTTTGTCACTAATGTTGTGGAGTTGGTGATAGAACCTACCTTGGAGCAAGAGATACGCAAGGGCTAGTTACAGGATGCAAAGTTGAAGGAAAATAGCAGAGAACATAGTGATTGGCAAGACACCAGGATTCCGTATGGATGATCATGGAACTTTATGGTTTGGGAAAAGATTGTGTGTGCCTGAGGATAAGGATATTAGAGGTGTAATTCTATGTGAAGCTCATGAGTTAGTTTATTCTATACATCCCAAAAGTACTAAGATGTATTTGGATCTTAAAGAGAAATATTGGTGGTACGGATTAAAGAGAGATGTGGCAGAGTATGTGGCTTTGTGTGACACTTGTCAAAGGGTGAAAGCTGAGCATCAGAGACCTACAAGGTTCCTACAGTCCATGAGGATACCTAAGTGGAAGTGGGATGAGGTTGGTATGGATTTCATAGTTGGTTTGCCCTACACTCAGAGAGGTTATGATTCCATATGGGTAATAGTGGATCGCTTAATGAAGGTTGCTCACTTTTTAACAGTCAAGACCATGTATACCAGTGCAAAGTTGGCTGAATTGTATATACAGAGGATAGTGAGTCTACATGGAGTTCCTAAGAAGATCGTGTCTGATCGAGGTACTAAATTTATGTCTCACTATTGGCAGAAAATACATTATTGGCAGAAATTTATATCGTGTCTGATCTTTGGGGACAAATAAGTTGAATTTTAGCACAGCTTATCATCCGCAGACAGATGGAAAAACTAAAAGGACTAAGCAGATTTTGGAAGACATGTTGAGAGCTTGTGCATTGCAATATGGTATAAGTTGGGATAAGAGTTTGTCATATGCGGAGTTTTCCTACAACAATAGTTACCAGAAGAGTCTCCAAATGACACCTTTCGAGGCTCTGTATAGACGGAAGTGTAGAACCCCGTTGTTTTGGAATCAAATGGAAGAAACTCAAGTGTTTAGACCAGATGTTCTAAGAGAAGCAGAGAAGCAAGTAAGGATGATTAGAAATAATTTAAAGGCAGGATAGTCTCGACAGAAGAGTTATGCTGACACTCAGAGAAGAGAATTGGTTTTCAAAGTAGGGGATTATGTGTACTTAAAAGTGTCACCAATGAGAAGTGTGAGAAGGTTCAACATGAAGGGAAAGTTAGCACCAAGGTATATCAGACCTTTCAAAATTTTAGAAAGACATGGTGAAGTGGCTTATCAGTTGGAATTGCCTGAGAGTATAGCAGGTGTGCATGATGTGTTCCATGTGTCTCAGTAAAGAAATGTTTGCATGTACCTAAGGAGCAGATACCGTTAGAGGAGCTTACTGTTAAGGAAGATGTCACCTATGAGGAGTTTTCGAAAAAGATCTTGGAGACGGCAGAAAGAGTTACATGGAGCCAAGTTATAAAGATGTGTTGTCACACCCATTTTTAAGGACAAAAATAGGATGCATAAATTACTCATGTGCGCCCCAGGTCATGATCGCACACATAAGTAGACAAATTACATAGTATCATCACAGTGCTTATTACATAGCGAATAAATATTTAAAACATAGTCTTGAACGATAAATAATAATAACTAATAGCAATCTCCAGCGAAAACTCCACATAGGGACACGGTTGACTGGTTGACACCAAGACTAGTACTCATTACGATAATCTTCCTCATAATCTTCATCTGTTATGGTGGAAATAGCAAGAGTGAGTCCATGTCGAACTCAACAAATATAACACAGGGTTCATGAGGCTCAAATGGCTAGACACTGTTTAACTGCGGTTAGCTTTTAATCATATATTTGACAATTGAATAGCTTCAAGATAAACCACTTCCCATTAAAGAACCAATGATCAATTGTAATAATGATAACGAATAGCATTAACATGAGCATAATAATAATCAACAATAATTTAAGCATGATATAACAGTTATGATCAACTATTCCATAAGAATCCCCAAGGCCGCTCGTATCCGTGAGCACGGCTAGTATACCAGTTTTTAACTCTGCGCAGAGGTGTACACTTTCACTGTGAGTCATGATTTCCAAATGAGTGGGGAGATCAAGCCCAAACACTAGAGAACCATATAAAGCCACTCAAGAGTTCGTCTAACAAGTTAGGGCCATTAGATTCACTCGGCAGGCAGATGTAGAACCCCCTTTCCTGTGGCACAACAACCGCAGCCTATACACACTAGGCCAGGGGCTCGCACTACACCCAACGTGGCAAGCCATTCTTACGCCATTTAAGGTAACCACTAACAAGCTAGAAAAGGTCTCTTGAACCACTAAAGCCAGAGCCATATAGCCCTCACAGCTGTACTGTATATCCCGGTTATCACTTACAGATAAGTCCTTATGGAGAGAAACCAGAGCATTCAAAATAATACACTTGCTCTAGCCCCCTTTTAACAGTAATAAAATCATCTTAATGGTTGATTGCTTAATCCATTAATCAAATTACAAGATTATTGTTCTTAGTTCGAGCACTAGCAATAGCTACCCATATGCATTCCCAAGGTTGACAAGGAATCAAGACAACAAGCACTAAGTTATAATCTCTAAGGTTGTCAAGGTAAGCACATGCATATGTATGATAATTTCAGTGAATAGGTAACAAGGATAGTCCCGTGTTATACTTGCCTTGATCAAAGCTCTCCAAATAATACTGCTGACTTGGCTCAAAGTAATACTCCGAATCGTCCAAATACTGCTCACCTTCTATATTCGATCATCAATCAACATCATACATGCATCCAATCAAACATACACGAAGCAAACAAAGAGATATAATTAGAACAGTACACCAACAGTAACAAAACAGTAATAAAAGTTTATAAAACTCTTCTACACGTTTCTACGATCACATAGACGCAAAGATCACCAAATTCGGAGTTAAAACGTGAAAGTTATGAATTTTCTAAGATTTCCTATAGATAAATAAATACTTAATTATAAACTCGAAAAATAAATTATCAAAACTAACTGTACAACTACACTAACATGTAGAGTTCGCAAATACGAACCTAACGCAACTTGAACGGATCAAATCGGAGTTAAAACGAAGATTTTATGACTAAAACAATCCTAGTGGCAAAACTGTAAATACCTGAAAACGTATTTTTGATTTAACCGGAAGAGAATACGCTTTCAAAACACGAAAACGTATTTCCTGGAATGCGCCAAGGACCGCGGGTTATATAACGAAAAAGTGCAGGGGCTCTTTAGAAAAATTACCCCGCGAAGGGGTAAGATCTATTCTTGGCCGTAGATCACGAGATGGACGGCTCGGGTTCATCAGCAACGCTACAGTGCCTATTCCGGTCGCCCCCCTCAAGTCCGGCCGGCGGCCGCCATGGCCGTCGCGCCCCAAACTCACCGGAAACGGCGGTCTCCCCTACCTAGACCACCAAACAACCCAAAACTTGCTCCAATCGGACGAGAAGCTCAACCCTATCTCATCTACACGGTTTATGCCCTCTACGATGTCCCGAAGAGAGAGCGCAGCAAGGGAAGGGACGGCGGCACCATTGCCGACCGACGGTGAGCTTCAAAAACTCACTTTGAAGCCTCTCCAACCAAAAGGAAAGCACAAGAAGTTAGAGGAGACGAGTGCGGACTCACCAACGCGAAGAATTTGACCTCAACTCCACCCGAAGACCTCACCCGTGCCAACCGAACCCGTCGGCCAAGCTCTAACCCTAGAGCTTGATTTCACGTAGCTAGCCTAGCGTTTTAGTTGAAAAACGGAATAGGGAGATACCCGGCTATCCTTTTATAGCTTCACCTCGTCGTTTTTGGTTAGGAAACCCGGGATTCGTGATTCGATTCGGTTAGGGAGGCGCCGGTCTCCGGCTCAATCACGGCAAGAGGAAGTAGCCGCAGCTGACAGGCGGGGTCCAGTTGTCAGCGACCAAGGGGAAGGGAAGGCGCGGCTTCCACAGCTCCGGGCCGACTTGGGCCGCTGCGAGGCTGGACGGCCCACGCGAGCAGGCGACTTCGGCTGGGTCGGCCCATCAGCGCGAGGAGGTAAGGCAGGCCGTCCGAGCGGGCCTCCAGCCGCCAGCAACATAGGTAAACTTTTTTTTTTCTTTTCTTTATTTACTTGTTTACAAACTATTCCAAATAAAATTTTCCAAACCAAAATCAAAATAAAATAAATCTACTACACAACAGAAAATATATGCAGCAGCATGAATGCAACACCAAATATATTTTATTATTATTTTAAATTGGCCATTATTTGTTATCCAATTTATTCAAAACCTATTATCTCTAAAATTTGGGTGTTACATGTGTATGGTTCAGAAGAATCGGGATACTGAGGATGAGGCCACATGGAAAAGAAAAGAGGATCTCAGGAAAACATACCACAACATTTTGAGTAAGCATCGTCTGAATCTCGAGGACGAGATTCATTTTAAGGGGGATAGAATTGTAACACCCTAAAATTTGCATGTTTTTAAATAGCTTAAAATGATTTAATTATGCATTTTGTGAGCATGTAAACTTAGAAAAATAATAACTTTTATCAATTAAAAGGAACTATAAGGCCTAGCTACATGTTTGTGCATCCATGCTGCTGCATAGTATTTTTATACTGAGTGGTTTGATTCAAAACTCAAAAGTGAATTCAAAACCTATTTGAAAATTGCTTTGGAAATTTAGAAAAGCAAATGAATAGGAATTCTCCCTCCCTCTCATTCTTTTGGCCCGCTCAGCCTCACTCTTACCCGCTAGCCCACCGAAGGAGCCCAGCTCCTTTCCCCTTCACCCGCGGCCCGCTCAAGCAGGCCGGCCCTGCAAGTCGTAGGCCTGTGTGCCTCCCCTCTCCCCTGCTTTGTCTCACTGACAGCCTGGCCCCGTGCCTTGAGTCACTGAAGTCCCGGGCCTCCCTTTCAGCCATCTTCTACCACGAGTTGGCATGGAGTCGGACTCCCCCGCGACGGAAATCACCGCTCGACCTCTGATTCTTTCGGGATTTGGCGTGCTACCCATGTCATAGCCCCCATAAATAGTGAGCCCTATGTCCATGGCCGCCCTACCCAACCCTAGAGCAGTCGCCACCCTTGCTCGAGCCCGCAGCTGTAGCAAAACCCTAGCAGAGCGAAGCTCCGTCGTCGCCGAGCGCGTTTTGCTGATTTGTCAATTCAATTGCCACCATAAGTTGATGCCGACTTTCGTGTTGTGTTTGCAGAGCCACCGAACCCCTTCTCTTTCTTTTTCTCACTCTGGTTTGCTCACCTCACATTGCCAATGCACACAGAAGCCCGCTATCCGCCATCCAGAGCCATCCATCGTCTTCATGCCTTCTCCATCCGCGAAAAGCCCTTTGGTGAGTTTGCGAACATCTTCTATCACTTCCCGTGCTTTTCCCGAGTCAAATCTTGGCTCAAATCGCTGAATTCGTGAATGCCGACAAGAAATCTAGCCGAGCTCCGCTGTCTAGCTCGCCGCCGGTGACCCGTGCTCCCTCTCTTCTAGTCTCCACCATCTAATCTCGATCTAGTGGCTTAGATCGGCCGATACCTCTCCGGCTAGCAAATTTCCTTAAGAGTCCCTACCCTTTTTCATATTTGAACCCGCGGTCCATGATGTATTCACTGAATACACTTTCTCTTTCTGAAAGTGTAGATTCGTCTTTGTATATTCAAAATACATTTTCTCTATTTATAAGTTTGCTACTGATCTTGTTCTGCTTATAAAATCTTTGTTTTAACTCCGATTTGATCCGTTCAAATTATGTTAGATTCATAATCACATAATCTACATGTTAGTGCTACTGTTAATCATGTTTTTAACTTTTGAAATTTGAGGTTAGATTTCATATATTATTTTACCAAAGGAAATTTTGTTAAAATCATAACTTCTTCATTATAGCTCTGATTTTTGTGATCTTTGCGTCTATGTGATCATAGCAAAACGTAGATTCATTTAACCCTTTCATCTTGTTTATCTATTGTTGGTGTACTGTTCTAATCATAGATTGTTTGGTTTGCATGATTGTCTCTAGATGATTGTTGTTGGTGTGATTGATTGAGTATAGGCGGTGACCAATTAGTGGGTGATCAAGAGTACTTCTTCGAACAGGACCAGTAGGAGCAATTTGATCAAGATAAGTATAGCATGGGACTATCCTTGTTTCCTAATAACTTTAATACATTTAAATCATATATGCATGTGTCACCTTGTTAAGGATTACCTGGATTCGATCTTATACCTTGGCTCCTATGGATGTTGCATTGAGTAGCTATTGCTAGTGCTCAACATAAACTATGATCTTATAATTTGACTAATGGAATATGCAATAAACATTAAAAGATAACTTTTCAGCAACATAATTAAAGAGGGCTAGAGCAATGGGCTATTTTTATGGTGCTCTAGTTTCTCCCCTTAAGGACCTATCTGTAAGTGATCATTCAGGACTTACAGTACAACTGTGAGGGCTACATGGCTCTGGCTTTAGTCATATAAGAGGACCTTTTCTAGCTTGTTAGTGGTCACTTTTATGGCGCAAAAGGGGCTTGATGAATCAGGTCTAATGTGGCCTCTGTCTGTGCTGAATGTGACATTTAGAAGGGAGCTCTACATTTGTTTATCAATTGGAATTCTAGCAGCCCTAAATTATTAGACGAACCTTGAAAAGGCTTTATAGTGAACCTTACCTGCTCACCTTGGTAGTGTTTTGGGGCCTTGCAAACCCCGGGCAAATGGGTAAACACGACTCATAATGAAAGTGTACAACCTCTGCAGAGTGTAAAACTGGTATATCAGCCGTGCTCACGGTCACAAGCGGCCTTGGACCCTTATGGAATAGATGATCACTAATGACTTTATGTTTTTGCTATTCAGTATTCATAATTATATGATCATGTGTTTATTATGGGAATTATAACAACTTGTTGCTACTCATATGGTAAAAATGTGCCAACTAAAAGCTACATGTAGTCAAACCCGTGTCATACCTATTTGAGCCCCATGTTACATTTGTTGAGTACGACATGTACTTACACTTGTTTATTTTCATTATCTCGATAAAAATCCCAGATGGGTAACAGATTGCTATGGTAATAATGACTTTCCAGAGGACTACTAGTCTTGTGGTCGACCAATTGACGTCCCCATGCTTTGGAGCTACCACAAGAGAGTTATCTTTTATTTTCCGCTATATTTGTGTAAAGACTATGTGATAATATTCGTGATGTAATAAACACTTGTAACACCCTAAAATTTGCTTCTTTGAAAATAGAGCTAAAATGATTTAATTATGAATGTTTTGTGCTCATGAAATATAGTAAAACAAAATTTTTATTGAATTAAAATTTATCTTAGGATGTAGCAATATTGTTGTGCATACATGCTGATGCATTTGTGTTTTTGCATTGTTTGGTTTTGACCAAAGATCAAAATGAATTCAAGTTGTTCTTTCAAAATGCGTTTATGTCGATTTTCCTTCTCCGATATACATATATTATTTTTATACAATCAAATTCCTTGTTTCTCATCCGTCAATCAACCTCTATAAACTTCTCGGGAATTTTTCTGACTTTTTCTGTAGCTTGTTTCTAGTTGTCTGTAAGCATAATCTAATTTTTAGATGCTCCAAAATTATCTTTTAGTGAGCTCCAGATACTTTATTTGGGTTCCTCATGTTTCATAATGTCTCTGAAAAATTTCCATGAATTTTCGGAGCTTTCGGAGTATTTTTCGCTGCTTAAATAATAATTCTGAACTTTTCTAGAATTATTTTATCCATGAAAATAATTAATTCCGAAAATAATAAATCTCTTATTTTTTCCAACGCTCAAATCCCATATGCAATAATCCTAATAAATCTCGAAGGCCCATACATTTATTTACTAATGGGCTTAAACGATTACTTAGGCCTATTAGCGGAGGTGGATATTGCAATGTCAATTAGCACCATATCGCTAGTTGACATGGAGGTGGAGAGTTTTTCTCCCTATATATACGCACCTACCCCTTGGGCAAAGCACACCAAAAGTACCGTAGAGGAGCCCCTAATTTGGAAAATCTCTCGTGTAGTAAATTAGATTTTTTTCTCCTCTTCGTGTCATCGCTGGCCAACTCCGACGACTTCTCGGTCGAGCCGATTCTGCAAGCTTGGCCAGGCCTCGCATCTCGGCCCCTTTCCGAGGGTGTACGAGCAGGGCAGCTATTGCCTGCCTTCGCTGTACGCAGCTGCACAACGCGGCCCTGCCAGCCTAGCAGCCGAGCCAGCCCCACCTCGCCCTTGCCTGGTCGCTAGAAGGTTGCACGGCCGGAGCTCCAATTGACCAGAGTAAGCTACGGATAACATGCACGAAATTCCTCCACCGTTCATTTATTTCGTAAACTATACATCCTTTGGACTTGTGCAATTTCCAATCAAATACATGTACCTTCTCCTGCTGATTATGTTCCATAGCTAACTTGTTCACGCCTTATATACCCGTAGCTCAGATTTTGCTTGATCTTGTTGCGTTAGTTTTGTGGCGCGTAATCTACGTGTTAGTACCGACGATCATCCTAGCATGTGGCTATGAATTTTATAATTTAAATATTAATTTGATTAACTTGCATGCCACTAGTTTTCTAATTTAAAAGCAATATAGGTGTTACACTTCAGTATTTTATACATAAATATTAATATGATTAATTACTAACCTAAATGTATTTAAAATTATAATGGGCTTAGTTTGAACACGATGCATATATCAAACTTTTTAGATACTCTCACCTATGTTTTTATTTTGCAAAGTCAAAGTTTAACTTGATTAAATTTTATGGCATTACTTATTATAAATAAAATATGAGTAGCTTCTACCCGACTTTTGAATTAAATTATGTTTTGACCAATCTAATATTAATAACTTTGACATGGTTTGCTCAATTAAAATAAATCAAGCAAATAGCACCGTGCCGGCATGTCAATAATGCAAGCTAGCACGCGCCAAGGATGATGAGTATGCTAGCTTAGCAACGTGATCTTCTATCTAGAAGCGAAGGTTGCCCATGCCACATATTTATGTGTTTGATTAATATCTATGTAATTAGTTTTCCAAGTAAAAGAAATTTAGGGTTTTCACATCGATCTTTTATAAACACTTATTAATTTGATTAACGTCAACTTAATTATGTTTTCATTAATTATGAATTGTGTAGTTTAAACCCTATTATATAACTTCGATTAGATGCTCACATAGATCTATCTTTTGTAAAGTTAACTTGCTTGAATGATACATCAATATTTATAAATAAAACATGATTAGTTTTAAATTAGTTTCTAAACTAAAATATGATTTGTGTAGTCTAAATTAATATGCTTGAAACATATGATTTGTGTAGTCTAAATTAATATGCTTGAAACTAAAATATGATTTGTGTAGTCTAAATTAATATTTATAAATTAGTTTCTAAACATAAATATGATTTTGTAAAGTTTAACTTGCTTGAATTGGGTAGTATTTATGCTAGTGCTCAAGATAAATAACCATGATCTGTAACTTGATTAATGGTATATGCAATAAACATTTAAAAAATGCTTTAAAACAACATGTCTCAAGAGGGTTAGAGCATATTGGGTTATTTTTATGGTGCTCTAGTTTCTCTCCATAAGGACTTATCTGTAAGCGAACATCCAGAACTTACAGTACAACTGTGAGGGCTATATGGCTCTGGCTTTAGTCAAGTATGAGGACCTTTTCTAGCTTGTTAGAGGTTACCCTTGTTGCGCAAATGGGGAAAAGTAGACTGTGGATCCCTGCGTGATTGTATCACACAGACTGACTGATGAAACCTAACGGCCCTAACTTGTTAGACGAACCTTTGAAAGACTTCATAGTGAACCCTGCCGACCTTCCTTGGAAGTGGGTCAAGAGATTAGCTACCTCGGGCGAAAGGGTAAATCACGACTCACAGTGAAAGTGTACAACCTCTAAAGAGTGTAAAACTGTTATAACAGCCGTGCTCACGGTCACGAGTGGCCTTGGACCCTTACAGAATAAATGATGAACACTGATGATAATGATAATACTAATGATATTGATGCTCACTGATGATTATTGTTTCTTGCTATACATTATTCTCGTTTACATGATCATGAGGTTATTTGGGCTTATGATAACTTGTTGTTACTCAAATGCTAAAAAGATGACTCACTAAAAGCTAATCGCAGTAAACTAGTGTCAACTTTGGAGCCTCATGAACCCCATGATATATTTGCTGAGTTCGACATGGACTCATTCTTGCTATTTTCCACACCTCAGGATAGTCTCTGGAGTTAATAGACTTGTGATCAACCAGTTAGTTTGTTCCTAGAGTGAAGTCTACACCCGGTGTTCGAAGTTATCTTTCCGCTGTGTTGCTCTCTAAGGTATATTTTATACTATTGAGTTATGTATATTAAGCATTTGCCTCTTGGTATTACACTTATCTGCGGCTATATGTGAGATTTGACTCCTTTATTTCACATATAGTGCATATCTGGTTTTGTTCTTAAAACTGGGTGTGACAGAGTGGTATCGGAGCAATGCTGACTGTAGGACGCAAGCCTAGTTAGAAATCGGTCGTCTTAAGGTTTTAAAATTGCTATAACTTCCTTGGTCTATAAACCTTGATATTTCTTCTCCACTATATCCCCACCCTTGATATTCATCTTCCCCATGATGCTTGTTTTAAGCCTTTGATCTCATTTACACTCCTTGATTTGATATGCTTTTTAGAACCATTCCTCACCCCCTTCTTACGAAACTGAAAGAGGAGCTTTAGGATCTTTACCGTTGGTATGAAGAGAACGATAGTATCGTAAGTTGAGTCAATGATTGTTTTGTGCACCTTTATTGCTTGTTGAATTATCATTATGCTTTTGCTTGATTTGGAGCTTTGTAATGATTGCAATGATCTTATGGAGTATTTCTATAATTTCATTTAGATATAGGATTAAGGCATAAGCATTGATGGATAGATATACTTGGGTTTTGGTTACCTTCTATTTTCTCTCTATTCTATCTTTTTGGAGCAGTATGTCTTCTTTGGTTCATACCTTTGTTTTTGGATGACCAAAAATCATGGGAAAATTCTATACAACAGTATACTTCAACATCCTTCTGTGACCATAAGAATCACCCTGATAGCTATTATGGTTTGGGAGTTACGAAAATCACAAGATGATGCAACTGCGCTGCCTGAACCCTGGAACAGTTTCGGTTGTGCACTGTTTTCGACCAACTTAACTGCAGAATTTGGAAAAGATTTTTACATGAAAGTTGTGGAGAATTTGATAAGCTTTCCAACGGTATAAGCTGCAACTACATTGGATAAACAGAATGAGAGTTATTGTTATTTTACTGCACTGTTTTTTTCCCTCTCGGGAGGAAACTTCAGGCTATTTGCTTCTACTTCTATACACAAGCCTCTAGAGAATTAGGACATGATGGTAGTTAACTTATACTAAAGATGATGCAAGTTACCCTTGGCATCCCCTGGCTGATCTTTTCTTAAGGGGGTAGCCAAGTTAAGGAAGATGCGAGACCAAGGTTTCATATGTTCGAGTGTTTCACTTGGAAGTATCAGTTAATCCAATTGTTGCGAGATCCTCATTAAGCGCGTGTACCCTTTGCTTACAATTGGTGACTTGTTGGATCCACTACATGGAGCTCGTGTATTCATCAAGATTGATCTACTTCGAGCTATCATCTGTTGAGAGTTCAACCGCCAACCAAGACAAGTCGGCATTCATGACGTATGTTCTATGAAGACTTAGAAGACCTCAATGTTACACCAAGCATGGCTAGTAAGTTTTTGGATAGGGTATCTCTGATGGTGGAGTTAAGAAGAAGAGCTCCAGAAAGTAAATTAATTAGAATTCATCCAAAGAGGTAATTGTGGCATTTAAACAGATTATAAGAGTAATGTCTACATAGATCATGAGAATCTAAAGGACATGTTCGCTATGTTGGTTTTGAGATTGTGGTATCATCGCCGGTTTGATCCTTATCAAGGTTATGACCTGCAAAAGTGTTCTCGCTTGGAGTAGTAAAAGTCGTTGTCGATGTCTTTAGTAATAGAGAGTTATGCTGAGAAGATTCGGACGACACCATGGACTAAGAGTTATTCAAAGTACCCGTCGATGTCTTGGAAATAGTTGAGCAAGCTACTCGGAGCAAGATGATCAAAGTATGTTAAAACATTGGAGTGACACTGAGAGGAAGAGGCTTCTAGAATCAAGTGAAGAAGATCTATAGTCAAAGTTTTCATCTCTTCGATCACCGTCTTTCGAATCTCGGGACAAGATTCATCTTAAGGGGTAGAATTGTAACACCCTAAAATTTGCTTCTTTGAAAATAGAGATAAAATGATTTAATTATGAATGTTTTGTGCTCATGAAATATAGTAAAACAAAATTTTTATTGAATTAAAATTTACCTTAGGATGTAGCAACATTGTTGTGCATACATGCTGATACATTTGTGTTTTTGTATTGTTTGGTTTTGACCAAAGATCAAAATGAATTCAAGTTGTTCTTTCAAAATGCGTTTAGGTCGATTTTCCTTCTCTGATATACATATATTATTTTTATACAATCAAATTCCTTGTTTCTCATCCGTCAATCAATCTCTACAAACTTCTCGAGAATTTTTTCGACGTTTTCTATAGCTTGTTTCCACTTGTCTGTGAGCATAATCTAATTTTTAGATGCTCCAAAATTACCTTTTAGTGAGCTCCAAATACTTTATTTGGGTTCATCATGTTTCATAATGTCTCTGGAAAATTTCCTTGAATTTTCGGAGCTTTCGGAGTATTTTTCGCTGCTTAAATAATAATTCTGGACTTTTCTAGAATTATTTTATCCATGAAAATAATTAATTCCGAAAATAATAAATCTCTTATTTTTTCCAACGCTCAAAGCCCATGTGCAATATTCCTAATAAATCTCGAAGGCCCATACATTTATTTACTAATGGGCTGAAATGATTACTTAGGCCTATTAGCGGAGGTGGATATTGCAACGTCAATTAGCACCATATCACTAGTTGACATGGAGATGGAGAGTTTTTCTCCCTATATATACGTACCTACCTCTTGAGCAAAGCACACTAAAACTACCGTAGAGGAGTCCCTAGTTTGGAAAATCTCTCGTGTAGTAAATTAGATTTTTTTTTCTCCTCTTCGTGTCATCGCTGGCCAACTCCGACGACTTCTCGGTCGCGCAGATTTTGCAAGCTTGGCCAGGCCTCGCATCTCGGCCCCTTTCCGAGAGTGTACGAGCAGGGCAGCTATTGCCTGCCTTCGCTGCACGCAGCTGCACAACGCGACCCTGCCAACCTAGCAGCCGAGCCAGCCCCACCTCGCCCTTGCCTGGTCACTAGAAGGTTGCTCGGCCGGAGCTCCAATTAACCAGAGTAAGCAACGGATAACATGCACGAAATTCCTCCACCGTTCATTTATTTTGTAAACTAAACATCCTTTGGACTTGTGCAATTTCCGATCAAATACATGTACCTTCTCCTGCTGATTATGTTCCATAGCTAACTTGTTCACGCCTTATATAACCGTAGCTCAGATTTTGCTTGATCTTGTTGCGTTAGTTTTGTGGTGACGTAATCTACGTGTTAGTAGCGACGATCGTCCTATCATGTGGCTATGAATTTTATAATTTAAATATTAATTTGATTAACTTGCATGCCACTAGTTTTCTAATTTGAAAGCAATATAGGTGTTACACTTCAGTATTTTATATATAAATATTAATATGATTAATTACTAACCTAAATGTATTTAAATTATAATGGGCTTAGTTTGAACACGATGCATATATCAAACTTTTTAGATGCTCTCACCTGTGTTTTTATTTTGCAAAGTCAAAGTTTAACTTGATTAAATTTTATGGCATTACTTATTATAAATAAAATATGAGTAGCTTCAACCCAACTTTTGAATTAAATTGTGTTTTGACCAATCTAATATTAATAACTTTGACATGGTTTGCTCAATTAAAATAAATCAAGCAAATAGCACCGTGCTTGCATGTCAATAATGCAAGCTAGCACACGCCAAGGATGATGAGTATGCTAGCTTAGCAACGTGATCTATCTAGAAGCGAAGGTTCCCCATGCCACATATTTATGTGTTTGATTAATATCTATGTTAGTTTTCCAAGTAAAAGAAATTTAGGGTTTTCACATCGATCTTTTATAAACACTTATTAATTTGATTAACGTCAACTTAATTATGTTTTCATTAATTATGAATCGTGTAGTTTAAACCCTATTATATAACTTCGATTAGATGCTCACATAAATCTATCTTTTGTAAAGTTAACTTGCTTGAATGATACATCAATATTTATAAATAAAACATGATTAGTTTTAAATTAGTTTCTAAACTTAAATATGATTTGTGTAATCTAAATTAATATGCTTCACATGGTTTTGCTTAAATTAAGTATGTTGGTTTTTCTTTTCTTTTATAATATAATTTTTTCGGTCGCCGTTTCTTTTTCATCGTAGCTCCGATTAGAGTGCTTTTCGCGTCTATGTGTTCGTAGCAATGCGTAGATCAGTTTTCAAACCTCTTTATTGTTTGGTGTACTGTTCTAATATAGATCTATTGTTTGCTTTGTGTATGATTGTATGGACGTTTGTGTGGTGCTTTATAATCATGTCCAGTCGGTGAGATTTATGTGGTGATCAAGAAGCAGTTCATCGAGGTTTGGACTTGAAGAAGGATCAAAGTTAAGGCAAGTATAGCATGGGATCATCCTTGTTTCCTATTCACCTTTAATACATTTAATTCATGTGCATGTGTCTACCTTGTTACCCCTAAGGATATCCTAGCTTTTGTATTTTGTACCTTGACACCGGTGGAACATTACATTGGGTAGTATTTATGCTAGTGCTCAAGATAAATAACCATGATCTGTAACTTGATTAATGGTATATGCAATAAACATTTAAAAGATGCTTTAAAGCAACATGTCTCAAGAGGGCTAGAGCATATTGGGTTGTTTTTATGGTGCTCTAGTTTCTCTCCATAAGGACTTATCTGTAAGCGAACATCTGGGACTTACAGTACAACTGTGAGGGCTATATGGCTCTGGCTTTAGTCATGTATGAGGACCTTTTCTAGCTTGTTAGAGGTTACCCTTGTGGTGCAATTGGGGAAAAGCAGACTGTGAATCACTGTGTGGTTGTATCACACAGACTGACTGATGAAACCTAGCGACCCTAACTTGTTAGACGAACCTTTAAAAGACTTCATAGTGAACCCTGCCGACCTTCCTTGGAAGTGGGTCAAGAGATTAGCTACCTCGGGCGAAAGCGTAAATCATGACTCACAGTGGAAGTGTACAACCTCTGCAGAGTGTAAAACTGTTATAACAGCCGTGCTCATGGTCACGAGTGGCCTTGGACCCTTACAGAATAAATGATGAACATCGATGATAATGATAATACTAATGATATTAATGCTCACTGATGATTATTGTTTCTTGCTATACATTATTCTCGTTTACATGATCATGAGGTTATTTGGGCTTATGATAACTTGTTGTTACTCAAATGCTAAAAAGATGAGTCACTAAAAGCTAATCGCAGTAAACCAGTGTCAACTTTTGAGCCTCATGAACCTCATGATATATTTGCTGAGTTTGACATGGACTTACTCTTGCTATTTCCCACACCTCAGGATAGTCTCTGGAGTTAATAGGCTTGTGATCAACCAGTTAGTTTGTTCCTGGAGTGAAGTCTACACCCGGTGTTCGAAGTTGTCTTTCCGCTGTGTTGCTCTCTAAGGTATATTTTATACTATTGAGTTATGTATATTAAGCATTTGCCTCTTGGTATTACACTTATCTGCGACTATATGTGAGATTTGACTCCTTTATTTCACATATAGTGCATATCTGGTTTTGTTCTTAAAACTGGGTGTGACAACACTTGTGACGATACTTTATGCAATTGGTTGGCTTATGTGTGTAACTGATCTCTGAGCGCACATAAGATTATGAATCCCATTTTCCTACTATAAAAGAGCGAGTCTTTTAGGGGATCTCCGTACGTAATAATCGTTTGATCTGAACTTCGTGCGATATAAGTCCTCCGTCATATATGATCTTACATCTTACATGTAAGATATAAACGTCGTCCCAGATCTTATTTCCCACGCCCCCTAACCATGTCCAACATGTCCAACATGGACACGCTACCCAGGCATCGTACATGTCGTAACGTGCGCCGCCTACCTCGCAGGCCCAACATGCTTGCACACATAGCCGTGCGTATTCGGTATATTCCAACCAGCACACGCTGTATACCTACACGTACGGACGTTGGATACGAGGCTGGCCAATGGCCATCTAGCCATAGTGGATCTTCTTCAACTGCATGCACGTGACAAGCTTATACAGGTGTACGCGTATATACTGAGAATTTTAATCTGGCAAAAATTCATCAAACACCCAGGTCATGGTAGCCGCATGCTTGTCAACGAGCTTGGTGGCTTCCATGAATTCCCTCTCGCCTCTCGGACTCAACGTTGAGCAGGCGCTTGGCCCTCCACAGCAGCGGCGCCACGGCGGTGCCGCGTATGGCACAGAGCAACGAAGCAGCAGAACATGTCCTGCAGGTCGGCGGCGGCGGCAGTGGCCATGAGGACCAGTAGGACACGGGACTCCACCTCCTGTGCGTCAACCACGAATGCGTACGACCAGACCGTGATGCTACGTACCGAGCTCTTGGCCATCGACGTTCAAGATGCCGTGGTTGAGGAGGTCTGGTCCGCAGCATGTACTCGACGTTGGGCGACTCCCAGAGCATGTGCGCGTAACAGTGGCTCGAGCCGGAGAATAGGGTGCACGTCGCATCTATATGCGCTTGTTTATTTATATAAACTAATTGAATCTTGTTCTACGTGACCCGATCAAATCGATCAAGCATTTGTCATCTACCTTTATTGTATATCAACAACAAAAACACGTGCGCGTCGCACGTACATATTTGCTAGTATCCTTAAAATTGGGTGTTACAGAGACTTGTGTGCATGAGAGACTAAGCCAACTGAATGTTGAAGTGTCTTTCTTTTATCTTGAGTGACAAAACTTTTCATGTCCTACACCGCGTGCATCGTGTTGGCCATGGCACGGCACGGTCACGCCTCCACTCAACCATCTTAATGTAGGCAGACACAGTCCGCACATATAAGTCGAGTCAGCATCCGGTTAATATCCCATATGGGACTAAATAATATTGCGCACATTATTTAATACAGACCTTAGAATTTATTTGATTTAATTAGATAATATATGGGCCTGGCCCACGTTAAAACTAACACTAAGGTCAGCAGATCCATGGTGACTCTACGATCTTAGCAATAGCTAGAACAGAGGGTCATGTTGGTTTTTGGGACATTGCCTACTAATCACTCATTTGCTTGGCAAGAAAAAGTCGAGGCTCCTGTTTACACCCCACCCCCACCACTCTGCTCAGCTATTCCGGTAATTCAATTAGTATCAGAGTCTGAGTAAGAATCGCAACCTTAATCGACATTGTGATATATAGAAGGATAATTGTTTTGTCCACATGAGGAAATTACGCTCCTTGGAAGATCTAGCCCATGAGAACCTGCTAAGTCGGTTTTACTGAAGCCAAGATCCATTTTTCTTGTATTTCAATACGATCTGTAAAGGATACTAACCCCAACAGGATAAATCTACCACAGCCTATTAATATAAAGGTCCATTAACTTCTGTTTTACTCTTTTTTGCTCTAACATCTTCTGGCCTCCATTTGTTGTTCTATAAGCTGGTTTAGCTGCCCTAACATTGCCTACTCATCTTGACTATGTTTGTCCATGTTTCAGGTGTTCTTGCCGATCCTAGAACAACCAAGCACGTCTCCTCGGGCACCTTCCTGAGAGGCGTTTCTAGGATCTTTGCAGTGGTAGATCTGCTGAAACCAGCTAAGCTAGTTTTCCCAGCTTGCTCGAGCAGTCTAAATGATTAATCGTGTTTTAGAATATTCTCATGTGATCTAGCCGTGCATATCCTTTGAGTGTGGGACCAAATTTGCATCAATACACTTTTCGGCGACTTCACTGATACGAAGTTTTTTTGGTTTTCATGGCCAAGATCAAATGAAGCAATATGTTGACACTTTATAAAGATGCCATATATACATGCAAGATTTTGAATAAGCAACTACAAGATTGTTTCACTGTCCTATCGCTAGAAAGCAAAAAGAATGCCGGTGTCCTTAAAGTAAGAAGTTGCATCCACCCAACAACACCAATGTACTGACGAGATGCACCCTTGAGGTACTTAATCCAGTCATCAAACCAATCTCATTGATACTATACTAAATTTTTTTGATAAAGAATACTATGCTTAATACTTTTGATAAGACTGTTGGTGAAGATAATGTTATAAATCTAGTTTCTAATATTCAAAATTATGGTACTGGAGGAAGTAAATCAGTACAAGAGTCAACTGTTGTTAATGCTAATGCAAAATCGGATGCTATCCAACCTTGCAAAAATATACCAATTTCTAATGTTATTGGCCAAGATAGCAAAACTATGATTGAGGTCATAGGCCCCTCTCCAATATGGGCGAAAGGTGGTCGCATGTCCTGTCCTGCCCCTAGAGTTGGGCCCTGATAGGTAGAAGTGGAAAAGGGAAGCAGATGTTGAGGAGTAAAATTGGAACCATGTCTTTAAAGTATGCAGTAGAAAGTTAGAAGATTGAAAACAGAAGAGATAGAGGCAGATAAGAGATAAAAGATATGGGCCATCATGATAAAAAATGTATTTACTAATTTAAAATCTTAAAAAATAAATGATTTCAATTGTCTTCGGCCAAACCATTTAATTTGAAGCTTCATTTGATACTCTATAGAATGTACTCCCTTCATTGAAAATTATAGGTTGTTCTGGCCTGTATAAATATATAAGTTTTACGATGCAACAAGTATGTCTCGATAAATGGTAAAATTTATGTCTCTAAAGAAGGCTGAACTACTTACAATTTTGGAATACGGCCCTTGATGCGATAGATATTAATATTCTGTCTCATAAACTTGGTTAAACTAAGAATGGTTTAACTTAGAATAAATGAAAATCCTTTATATTTCAGCATGAAGCTAGGTGGGGAAATCATTAATTGGCTAGTGGGGAAATCATTAACTTCTAACTTAAACAATATCTATACATTATCTCTTTTCTATATCTCTATCCCTATACTTCTCTATAAATATCAAACACATTAGCTCTTTGTTGGTACATACGCAAGCACTTGCTCCACTCAAGTCGTGACCATGCCGATGTTGAACAAGAAACACTTGGTCGCTGCCTTGGTCACCTTGGCCTTGCTCATGGCGTCGTCATATCGTGAGTTCGACCACTACATACCAGCTAATATTAGTGCATCATGCTTGGAAATCTCCAAATAAATAAATAAATCAAACTTGATAGATCTTGTGGTTGCAGGCGCAACAGCACGCCACCTCGACTGCCAAATGACGTGGGGCGTGAAGTGCTACAACCACGAGATGTGCTACAACCTCTGCTCAATTGAACCGGGTTGCGGCTTCACTAGTGGCTACTGCCGCACCAGCGACTCAAGTTGCATATGCCTCAAAGAGAAAACTGTCGTGCGGGGAGAAGCCAACGACGGAGAAGGAGAAGCCACCAGCAGCCATGGAGGCGGCGTGATGCTTATTAGTAATTGATTATTAAGTGGCGCCGGCTAGCAGGCGTCGTGCAGACCGAAGCACAATGTCTTGACGGATCGATGCCTCTACTCATGTGTTGCCAACTGCGTTGCAAAATTTGAAGCGAATAATAATTTGATCCATATCAACTCGTGCAAAATTTGTAGCGAACTCCAGATGCTTCTGGAGTTAGTGTCTTACACGGCATCCTTCTCTCTCCACCACTTTTTCCGATGCCTCCTCATCCCTCTCTCCTCTCTCCCCTTCTTCGAGCTTGGGTGATTCCGGAGACGCTCCCAGGAACCCTAGTGGCTCCTTCTACGACCGTGAAAGGGGATGGTGCAGTGGTGAAGGCTTGGCTTCCTCACGGGGTCAGTGAGCAGCCTAACGGGGATCTAAGCGCTCGATTAGCTCATCTATGGAGTCGTAGTGTGGAGGTTGGGGTTTGCGGGGTTGTCAAGGTGGCAGCAGTTGATTCATCGCTGTTGAAGCTTCCGGGGCAAGCATCCGTTCATGGTGCTGTTTCGGGAGAGAGGTGATCGACACAGAGTGGAGATACTCGTTCGTTCGTGCAGGTTCTCCGGCTCCTTGGCACCCTAGGCGAACCATGGATAACAGGAAATCCGAACTACGAAGGTTTGACGGTGGATTTGGGGGAACAGTGGTGCACGCGGCTGGAATGGTGATGGAAATCGTGGATGGATCATGGATCTCTGGTGGGGGGAGAGACAGAGGTGGCAGGAATCATGGGCGTCAAGGAAATCAGTGGAACAGGGACAAGAGAGGAAGAGACTAGGCTCACTAAGATGAACAAGGTGGTCATATGGAGGTGCAGGAAGACTCCGCTGATGGTGAAACGTTGGTGACCAACACTATCCAGATAGAGGTGCCCAGGGAATGGAGAATAGAGAAATGATGATGGCTGACAGGGAAGCTGTTAGAAGAGTCAAGGGCCTATTGGACCTTAGCCCGTTATGGTTAATTAGTCGCTTGCTTAGGGGTCAAGTAAGACCTCTTCCCTATATAAGGAGAGGAGACGTATCAATCTAATCAAGCAAGAGATTAGAAGGAAAAACCTTCTCTCTTGTCGGCCGTGGGCGAAGCCATGCGGCCGGCGTTCCCAGCGCCCCTCACAGCCCTAGCCGCCGGACCTCTGCCTCTAGCTCGTGAACAGTACCCGCGCGGTACTGTAGCACGCGGGTACTATAGCTCCGCCGCCGCTCCTCTCGACTTGATCCTCTCAGCCCAACAGCCCACATAACAATCTGGTATCGGACTTGGCCATGTCGATCCCGCTGCCCTCCACCACCGTGCCACCCCTCTCCGCTACGATTCCGCCGGGCACAACTGCGCCGCTACCCGCGGTCACCACGTCCGCCATGGTCCCGCAGTCCTCGCTGCAGATGACCGTGGGCGCGTCCTCCTCGGCCGTAGGCGTGATGACCAACGAGTAGCTGACGGCAGCTGTCCTCGACCTTAGCAAGATGGTGGCAAGCATCCAGTCCTACCTCGGCATACCACCGCTGCAACCAGCCAGCTGGCTGCTGCCGCAATCGGTCGTGGCCTCTCCGCCACTGGTTTTCTCCTACAGGATGCAAGGTTACGGCATGACGCTGCTGCTGGGCACACCGCTGCTGCCGTTCCTGGACATGCAACCAACGGTGTAACCAACATTGCAGCAGATCGAGCAAGCGATGGACATCACAATGGAGCCGGCAGGGAAGATGCTTACCTACAAGGTGTCTGCAGCGGTGCAGCTACAGGCTGCGGCGCGCGGCCTCCTAGCACGCCGGCGGTTGCAGGAGATGCGCCAGCCTATGCACGAGGCGACCTTGGCGACGGTCGACCTCAGCGAAGCGAAGCGCGACCTCGCCCCGTGGGACGGCCACCAGCAACCGCGCCGACCTGCTGCTGTCTTCAGGCATGAGCATGGTGTTTTTCCCGTGTGCAACGACCTCCAACTCTGCGGCAGCGGCAGTAGGGGAGTCGCTCCCCTCCTTGTCACCGGCGGGGACGCACTGCCTAGCGCCACCGCATTCCGCCGCCGGCCGCCACGAGGACGTCTCCGCTGGTCGCTATCGCAACTAATTCCAAGTGGCTATACCCGTGCACCCCTCTCGTTCCGGTGGGCTCCATGGGATCCAGGTGGCTACACACGTGCAGATCCATCACGCGGAGGGTGTCCGCCGTATCTTCAGGAGTCAAAAATAAAGAGTCGTAGTCTATTTCAGGTCAATAAAATAAGTCGAGATGTAAACGACTTGTTTTTAGGTGTTAGATTTATGTCTAGCAGAGTCATCATTAGTGTCATCGTTAAGTTGCAGCTCGAGGACAAGCTGCATGTCCAGGTGGGGTGTAGTGTTAGAAGAGTCAAGGGCCTATTGGGCCTTAGCCCGTTAGGGTTAATTAGTCGCTTGCTTAGGGGTCAAGTAAGACCTCTTCCTTATATAAGGAGAGGAGATATATCAATCTAATCAAGCAAGAGATTAGAAGGAAAAACCTTCTCTCTTGCCGGCCGTGGGCGAAACCCTGCGGCTGGCGTTCCCAGCGCCCCTCACAGCCCTAGCCGCCGGCCCTCTGCCTCTAGCTCGTGAACAGTACCCGCGTGGTACTGTAGCTCCACCGCCGCTCCTCTAGACTCGATCCTCTCAGCCCAACAGCCCACATAACAGAAGCGCCAAGAGAGCTGAGGTGCCCGAGGCTGTGATGGCCAATAGAGAAGTTCCAAGAGAGGTGCCCCAGATTGGAGAAAACTCAAGAGAAGTGCCCAGGGTGGTGATGGCTAACAGAGAATTTCCAAGAGAGGTGCCCAGGGTTGGGGAGAACATATGTATTAGATGTGGTAACGTTGGACACACTGCTGAACGTTGTCCAAATCCTATAATTTTCTCTAGATGTAACAAGGAGGGGCATGTCGCATGTGCCAAGGGTCTATATGACTAAGATGCCATGGGAGTTTATCTCCCCTTTCTGTGGATTGTCTGGTTATGGGCAAGGTTTCCATGTGATTGAAAGTACTCTGATGAGGGTATATCAAAGACATGTCTTACACTACTTTGATTACCATCACTGCTGGGGAGGCTTTTGCAAGATAGATAGAAAACGGGTTCAAGGTATGTAAAAGCTGGGCCAACATCTACATGGAGGTGGTATGCTAAGAGAATTGGGGACAATAAATTCCAAATGTGGTTCCCAAATGCCCAAACCATTTGGGATTTGGCTTTTTCACAGAGATGCGCATGAGGTCTATGCCATCAGTGGTTTTCAAGATTGACAGGTGGAACCCTGCTACTGGTTCCAAAGGAGCCCTAGATGTAGCATGGTTTAGGATCAAGGGGATTCCATGAGAAGAGATCCTTTCCAAATGTGTGCATGGTGGCCTCCAAGGTGGGACTGCCTCTAGAGGTGGGCAGGGAAAATTTGAATAGATATGAGTATGTCAGTGTTAAAATTGGCTATAGGGATGTCACCAAACCAAGGTGGATGGTTTACTGGATTTCCACTTCTATGATTAATTCTTTCAAAGGTTCCTACCACTTCTGTGGTTTACTGCTTCTAACTAGAGACAACTTAAGTCTTAGGAGAAAGGTTGAAGATCAGTCATGTTTGTTTTGTTCTGAGGCTGAATCAGTTATCCTTTTGTTTTTTGAGTGTGTGGTAGCTAGACAATTGTGGAATCTTATGTCTGAGGTTTTGGATATACATGTGGAAATGGATTTTGTTTACTATGTCGCTGAGTAATAAGAAATTTTTGGTAGTGCTGCTGCTCTACGGGGCTGTGGAAACTGAGAAATAGTTTGTGCTTTCAAGTGCTTCTATGGAAGGAAGGGCGTGTGCTGTTACTAAAGGTAATAGCCATGCTTCAAAGCTGGACTGTTCTTTGTCCAAAAGAGAGGATACAGTTGTTTTTGATGTGTCTGGACAAATTGAAGTATCTATCAAAGCAAGGCCTCACAGGTTACCTGGTTGAATCAAGTGAATAACAAGTGGGAACGTTTCCTTCACCAAACTGGGTCTGACTGGAAGAAAACAGTTGTATCTGAAGAAGCAAAAGCTCTGTTGTTGGAAGGCGACAACTTGCAGAAGGCGGTGATGGAAAGAAAATGGATCAATCTGTTTGATTATGGCGAGTCTTGGGGAATGTAATGTGGGTTTTAGTTTCAGTTTCGTTTTGGAACTATATTTTCTCCATGGTGGGTGTGTTTGTTTTGCACTGTCGATTTGGTATCTTGATGTACTGAATGCTTTAATTTTTTTTTGATACAATAATGAATGCCTTAACTGGCGGTCTTTGGAATATAAAGACCCGGGCTATGCCCACTAACTATAAAAAACCATTGTTTCTGTGTTTTCTGCATGGGTGCGGCTGCACCTTCTACACTGTGTGTAGCTCTGCCCTAGAAACATCAGGTTTATTTCGGTATTACTCCCATGGTTTTATTTTTATTTCTATTTGGTGAGATAGATACTCGTGTTTTATCATAAGGTGGCAATTGAATGGGAAACAAAACATGGCCAAGCAGAATAGGGAGTGTCACATTCTTTTTAGGTTTGAAGTAGAATTAGCTAGATGGAAGAAGCACAATGTTGAGGATGAGTAGAATGGGGACCATTACGCTATTTAAAGTTAATTAGTAAAGTAGTAGAAATAGAGAAGAGAAGAAAGAGAAATGGTATAGGTAGAGATAGAGATAGAGATAGAGATAGAGATAGAGATAGAGATAGAGATATAGAAAAGAGATAAAGATATGGGCCAACAAGGTCGAAATAACTTCTCTAATTCACTTCAATACATTACACAAAGCTGAAGGACCAACGCTTCACTTCAGGCTCATAAATAGAACCACAAAGGAATGTGTAGTATTCTTGGCAGCATGAATAGTTTAAATTGATTTAAGCTGTAGCTATTGGTACAAGGTTGCTGCCAGTGAAGTTATATTGTACCGACAGTTCTCAAGCTGATGCCAGTACAAATTCACTATTTGTACTGGATTTTCACAGTGGTGGTTCAACCGCTAGTTAAAATGCACTATTCATGACACCTTAAGCCAGTATATCTCTTCTCTGTATCTCTATCTCCCTACGTACTTCTCTAGACGAGGGGTATCTCTCTCTATCTACTACTAGCTCTTTTGGGACATGAATCGCTATAAATATCAAGCTGGCACATTATCTCCCCTGGTATATATGCTGACACTCCGCATATAACCACCATGTCCATGAACAAGAAACATTTGGTAGCTGCCTTGCTCACCTTGGCCTTGCTTGTGGCGTCGTCATATCGTGAGTTCGTCCACTCTACCAGCTAACATTAGTGCATGCTTGGAAACTCCAAATAAACTCGATCGATCTTGTGGTTGCAGGCACAACTGCAGACGACTGCAAATCAAGGACGGGGATCAGGTGCTCGTCCGACAAGATGTGCATGACCCTCTGCTTGCAGAAGAATTGCAGGTTCATCAGTGGCTACTGCTCCAGCTTGCGGTGCATATGCACCAGAGATAGAACCGTCGTGTGGGAAGAAGCCAGCGACAGAGAAGGAGAAGCCAGCCTCGGAGGCGGCGTGATGCCTACTAATTGATTAGGTGGCACCGGCTGCATTCACTAGGCTAGCAGGCGTCGAGCAATGCGAAACACAACGTTTCGATGGATCAATCCATCTGCTTTGCAAAATTAGAAGGGAATAAGTTAATCCACATTAACTCCTGCTCCTGCACGGGCTAAAATCTATATCGATATCTATATATCTTATATCTTTAATCCCCACTAACATTCTATCTCATTATGTAAGCAGTCCACGCCTGCATCCACTAGCACTTGCAATTATATCTTCATTCAAGCTATCCACATCATCAAGCAATATCATTCACTAACATATATTTAGTTGTCCATATCAGAGTCTACATCATCCGCTATCATGCATTATGATATTTATTCGTTCATATAAGTAAAATATAACTAGTATAATTTCATATGTGTGATTCCCGCAGCAACGTACAGAGTATCCTTATAGTAATCTTATATAGAAGATACAAGTATGGAATTTATGCTTAGTGCATGCATTATAAGAATCACTTATCTGTTCACTCCTCACTTTTTTATTTTTTAATGTAGTATCTGTATATTTATGTAGTCGGTTATCTTTACCATCCAAATTATTCTGATTGAACTGGGTTATCAACCTCTGTCCAAGTCTGACTCAACTTAAGAGGAATAATCTCGGTATTCTCAATATGCGTCTCACAAAAACTCAGGAACAACATGCATATCTCTTGCAGAATTCATAATCATCACATTAAAGAGCAAAATTTTAAAGTTATATTACAACTCTTGATTAATTTACAAGTCTCCAGCTAGATATATATACACAACTCAAAATTGTCAATGTTGCCTAACCTAGACGTGACATGTGAAGCTGATGGCTATCATACCATGTTTCATATAGGTCGAGAAGCCTAAAATAAGGACTACCATTTCTCTTATTAACTAGTGAGCGTCGTTCTCCAAGGGTGTCGAAACCATAAACTTGAACGGATTTCAAGCCGTTCATCAGTTTTGCCAGCTCCGACGGAATGACATGACTGCCAAGGTCCTCTAGGTACATACACAACAACTTAACAACAGTACATATATCATGAGAAAAGGATAGATTAAAACCTTCTTATTCTCCAAGTAAGAATGAAAATGAAATTCAGTCCGAGGGGGATGAGATCGATCCAGACACCTTTACCATAAGTCGACGCTGTGGCAACTTAATAGAAAAGGTGATGGACGATAATAATGCGGACCTAGATGGGGTACTGGTTGATGTACCCATCAAGGTGGAAAAAACCAAAAAGAAAAAGAAACTCCTCAATAAGAATTCGGCTACGAAGAAAAAAATTGTTTTTCAATGAAAGGTGTTTTTTGGAATTGTAGGGGACTGCGGGACTTAACTAAGCATTCCTTTTTGCATGATGTGGCTGCAGATAATAAGTTGGATTTCATAGCACTTTCAGAGACCAATAAGAATAGCTTCTCAACTCAATGTTTAGAAAACTTTAGTGCGGGGGCAGATTTTATTTGGCATTGGAAGTGCCCTCGGGGTTTGTCAGGGGGATGTAGTTGGGTGTTAATCATGCTAGTTTTGAGGTGCAGAATATCGAGGATGGTGATTTTCATATTAAGTTTATCATAAAAAATAAGACGGATGGTTTTCGTTGGGCTCTTCTGTCAGTTTATGGGGCTGCGCAGGAAGAGCACAAAGAACATTTTTTATCAGAGTTAGTATGGGCCTGTACTAGCTGTGGGGATCTTCCTTTTATAGTTGGGGGAGATTTCAATATTATTAGGAATCCGTCTGAAAAAAAAATAATACTAGGTACAATGAAAAGTGGCCTCTTTTATTTAATGCTATTATTGAGACTTTGAACTTAAGAGAGTTGGTGATGACGGGGAGGAGGTACACTTGGGCAAATTATGCAGAGGTGCCAAAAGTTAGATCGGATTTTAGCAACTACAAATTGGGAACAAAAATTCCCACTGGCTTCTGTTCAAGCACTTACCCGTGAGATTTCAGATCATACACCTCTTTACTAATACTGGGAACCATCTCACAGAGGAAATGTTAGGAATTTTAAATTCGAATTAGCTTGGTTGAATAGAGAAGGTTTTTATGATCTGGTTAAAGGGGTTTGGGAATCTGAGATTAGGGGTAGGGCTCCTTTGGAAAGATGGCAAAACAAAATTAGAAGGGTGAGATAGTTCCTTAGAGGATGGTCTAAAAAATTATCCTCACAAAGTAAGCAACTTAAATCTAATTCGTTGGCTGAGATAGATGAGTTGGATAGAAAGGCTGAGATTAGCTTGTTGTCTCCTTAGGAGGTAGATCTTAGACTACACCTCAAAGGGCAATTAACTAAGTTGTTAACAGAAGAGGAGATTTATTGGCTCCAACGATCGAAAACAACAAAGTTATTGCACAGGGATGATAACACTAGATACTTCCACCTAGTAGCAAATGGAAGGCATAGAAGAACAAAAATTATGCAGCTAGAACAAGATGAGGGAATTATTGTTGGGGATGCGAACCTGAATAATTACATAACTGAGTTTTATAAAGGACTGTTTGGACCTCATACATCCAATTCTTTTTCGTTGGATGAGACTTTGAGGCATGATATACCTCAAGTGTCGGAAGAAGAGAATGAGATGTTGATAGCTCCTTTCACTGAGGAGGAGGTCAAGATGGTAGTTTCTGACATGGAACATAATAAAGCACCTGGTCCGGATGTCTTTCTTGTGGATTTCTATCATTTTTTTTGGAATGTTGTAAAGCCGGACTTAATGAATCTTTTTTTTTTTTGAATTCCATGTCGGGAGACTGCCGATCCATAGCCTTAACTTCGTGATTATTACTTTGCTTCCTAAGTTAACTGATGTGATTCGAATACAACAATACATGCCAATTTGCTTGTTGAATGTGAGCTTCAAAATTTTTACTAAAGTTCTAAATAATAGAATTTTAAAAGTGGCTGACAAGTCAATAGGACCTTCACAGACGACCTTTATTCCTGGTCGTTACATCATGGAAGGAGTTGTGTTATTACATGAGACAATTCATGAATTACATAAGAAAAAAGAAGATGGTGTGATATTAAAATTATATTTTGAAAAAGCATATGATAAGGTAAAATGGCCTTTTATTCAACAGGTCCTCAGACTGAAAGGGTTATCACCAACTTAGCTTGAATAGATTTCAAAGATCATGTCTAGAGGGAGTGTTGCAGTAAAAGTGAATGATGATATAGGACATTATTTCCAAACAAGGAAAGGAGTTCGGCAAGGAGATCTGTTATCTCCTATCTTATTTAATATAGTGGTTGACATGCTGGCTATTGTTATTTCAAGAGCCAAAGAGGCGGAACAAATTAGATGGGTTGTATCGCACTTGGTTGATGAGGGTCTTTCTGTCCTTCAATATGCAGATGACACTGTCATTTTTATGGATAACCTTGAGAAGGCCAAAAATATGAAGCTTTTGCTTTGTGCTTTTGAGCAGTTGTCGGGGCTCAAGATCGACTTCCATAAAAGTGAATTGTTTTGCTATGGAGTAGCAAAAGCGAATCAATTTGAGTATGCACAGATTTTGGGATGTGATTTGGGCACATATCCATTTAAGTATCTAGGTATTCCTATGCATCATAGAAAGCTCATGAATAAGGATTGGAAGTATGTCGAAGAACGTTTTCAAAAGAAGTTGAATTGTTGGAGGAGTAAGTTGTTGTCAGTAGGTGGGAGACTTGTTTTGTTAAACTTTGTTTTAAGCAGTCTCCCCATGTTCATACTATCCTTCTTTGAATTACCAAAAGGGGTGCTAAAGAAGTTAGACTATTTTAGATCATGGTTTTTTTGGCAGAGTGATGAGCATAAGAAGAAATACAGACTGACTAAATAGCAGGTAGTTTGTACGCCGAGAGACCAAGGGGGTTGGGTATCTTTCATGAAAACATGAAAAAAATGCCATGCTTAACACAATCTAGGGAAGGGAACCTTATAGTTGGAACATGAAGCATAAGAGAAAGAAAGATTTTCCTTATAATATAAATACTGGTGGCTATAACAGTAGTTTGACCAAGACAAGTGTAGTTTTCTTCAAAGCCTTGTATCAACTCCATGTATTGCTCTTGAGAAAGTAATAAAAACTTCCTTCATCAAAAAGAAAAAAGAGTGGCAGATGAACTTCTCAAGTCTTAGGGTGATAATATAAGAAGGTCAACCTGATATAAGCAGGTGCAGTGTTTCCAAAAACAGAGCATAGACTTTGGTAACTAGAACTCGCTATCAAAAGTAGGCCTCTGATTTATAAATATTGGGAATTAAAAGCATGTTGATTTCAGACACAATGAGTTAATGGTATACTATCCTTTTCTGATAATTGACAATCGTTTTCAACATGATATTTTCAAAAGGGCAAAGTGTATATTTTTCAACCTTCAAGTTCAACTCAATTTTCAACCCTGAACTACGAAACCGGATAACCAACACCCTCCAAATGTCGGAACTGGACAAATTTAGTTCTCTGACTGGTGCTATTCTATTTTCTTAAGAGAGTAAAATTCTAGTTTGATCTCCAAAATCCATAATTAATTTATTTATTTGAAATCAGAAAAATATAAAACTGTTCTATTTTTTCTTCTAAAATTGTTGTCTATCTGTTGGTGCTCTGTTTCGAGTTATTTTTCTAACAGTCAGATTTTCAAAAGTTTTTTGTCTGACTTTGTTCAAAACACCACGTGCTTGTAACAGGAGGCAGTACTGTCAATTTCTTAGTGATTCATGCCGCTCACAACACTGAAAAATGGAATTTTGATTGTGAAATGCCTGAGCCAGTCTACTACTCTACTCATAGTATTATTTCAGCATCAAGTAGTTGGTTTTGCATCTATAAATAATATAACTTGAGCAAGGAAAGCGATTGTTGTTCAAAAAAGAAAAAAAGAAAAACTTGCAGCCATGACGTCACCTCCGTGCGGGAGTTGTGCTCCCCGCACAGGAGCGCGCCGGCGACGGCGACCACGGCCTCGGGCGCCGTGCGGAAGCACGGAAACACCGACGGGTCAGCCTGGGCCATCTGGACCAGCGGCCGCGCGCCGCCGCCGCTGTTGGCCTCGGCCACCGTCCCGGCCATGACCCGGCCGAGCACGCCGCGCACCGAGAGCGCCGTCAGGCCTAGCAGTGTTTTGTTCGGCGCGAAGTTCCATGAGGCCGGGACAGGCGCCACCTCCTCATTGCTGGCGCCGCTCTCCGTCATGGCGTGGTGATTCGTGTGGCGCGGAGCGGTGCGGGTGGCTTTGGCTCTGTTGGCGCCTTGGCAGCAGCCGGCGATGGCAAGGGAGAGTCGAGATCGTGGAATAGGGTGCTTCAGAGTGTACTTTTGTGTGAACTGTGCTAGCTGTCCTACTTATAGTACAGAAAGTGTTGAAAATTCTGATGGAAGTTAGTAGGAAGGATCGGAGCTAGTGTTAGCCAAACAAAGAGCAACCTCTTTATATTCTTCTTAGTTCATAGGAATCTGAGTTTTTGTTGAAAAACCCTTCTAATAGAATTTTTTTTAATTAGATCTTCCAATATAGCTATTTCATTTTTTTTTCATGACCGCAGATAGAGAGAAGAACCGACTCTCTGGAGTCCACGCAAGATATAAAGAAGTTGTTAAAGGATGAAAAAATATAAAGAAAATTATATTTATTCAAATGCCTCTAAATAATGATTTAGAGAGTTAGTTTAAGAAAGACTCTAAGAGCTTCAAAGCTCCATCAGTAAAGCATTCTCTACGTAATTATGACTTTCTCGACTATATGTGAAATCTTGGGATTATCTGAACTCATCCATTCTAAACTTTTATTACATATTACGTTTTATTTGTTCATGTTTTCATAATACGCTATGGATATATTTGTAATCAAAATTTTGTTTTGAGACAGCTTCGGTATCCGAAACAACATTTATTTGTGACTACTTATGCAGGAAAGTAGTTAGGGAACACTTATCAACATTTTCATGATGAAAACATACCAAAAAATTATAAAAGATAGTTGAATGATTTTTTAAATCATCAAACTGAAACTTGGTTCAATAATTCCAAAACCCATCAGAAATCTGACGGTTTCTAAAGGCCCATTCGTTTTAAAATCCAAAATGATGCGCTAGTTATATTTTGTGATATATCAACACACGAATAAATATACGAAATTTTGGGATACAGGATGACACGCAAATTTGTAAATTGTCTAATGTATTCTTGTGACACTTTAACATGCTAACAGTAGTCATACAGCATCTCAAACTGAAACAAACCTTTTGCAATTGCTGCACCTCCGGACCTCCCTCAAACATACTCTGCTTATCTTGCTACGTACGGGCACCAACCAAGAAACCCTCCGTGGTGTTTGTCACTTGTCAGCAATTACCTCACGGTCGAAAGGCAACATATTTAACAACATTAACAAACAAAGTTGACAGACTAATGGACGTCGTCGTTTCCAACAAAGCTCAAAACAGCAGATTTAACAATCCATTCTTGGTTGTTTGGAACTTGTGCAACAGTATGCAGCAATACATTATCTCAGTTGCCAACTACAAATTGAGCACATGTCGTAATCATCAACAGGAAGCGACTGAATGCTAAACAATGCAAGTCATGCCAATTTGGAACCCTCCAAGACAGAGAGAGAAACCAACTATGGCCACATGAAAGAATCCAAACAGTCGACGCTAATTTGAGTGGTTCGTCACAGACGCCACATTTCTTTCCTTGGCGGCCAAGCTAGCAGTGAGTTTTTGTGTGAAACGTCTCTTGCATTGCTGGCTGCGATGCAATAGCAAGGAAGCTGCCATGTGGGAATGCAAGTTTAACTTGTTTTCTTTTGGTCATTAAGTTAACCTAAACTCCAATTCAGTGAGCTAATTAAGATCTCATAGCATGGGAAATAGAATAGAAATGAACTAGCTAACTACTGACCCAAGCTACTACCCTTTACCATCAAAACTTGCATCATCCCTACTTTCATGATATCGTTCTCTTCTTGTTTTCCCACACCACACTTTATAGACAAAATTAGAGTACATATGTCTAGAATAATAATACAGTTTACGTACCCGCAAGATCACCCAATTATACCTCATTTAAATTGCTATTATCAAGTGTTGATGTCGTTGTAAGATGATGA
Organism: Saccharum spontaneum; assembly: GCA_022457205.1. NCBI lineage: Eukaryota > Viridiplantae > Streptophyta > Magnoliopsida > Poales > Poaceae > Saccharum > Saccharum spontaneum. Next base: position 57,743,008 of record CM039595.1, read on the forward strand.
TTGTGGGTTAATGCAACATTTGTTACAATATGCAGATGTTTTTGTGAGCATGATTATAATGGCTACAAATAACAACATTTGTCCATTTTGTGCCAACTCATGTGTGACGCTGGTGTACTATATTAATTTGCCACGCTTGTAATTTGAATTTCCATTTGTTTCTAAACTTTATAACTTTTCATACCAGCATGAACAAAGACAAACTTTATATGAAAAATGTAGGTTTAAACAAGATCTTGAAGTCGTTCAGATGTTAAAAAGAATCTAAACAGTGGATGTGTCATGTGAGCATGATGCAAGGTTTAGATTGGTGTCATGATTTTGTATGAAAAATTTAGATTTAAATGTGTTTTTGTCTTTATTTTGTTCTAGTATCTTTGTTGGCTCTAGAAACTCACATAAGAGCACATCAACAAAGAGATTCTCTATATCCTTTCTAATTTATAGCAATAGAGATTTTGGTGAAAAAATACCCTCCAACAACCTCTTTAATTGGATCTCCAGATATAGACACCCTCTCGGACTTCTCGCTAGTGAAAGATGAAGAGTGAGGATGGGTCTCTATAGTGCGAACGAGGTATAAAAAAGCTGTTGGAGCATACAAAGATATAAAAATAATTTTTACTCAAATGACTCTCTAAATAATGATTTAGAGACTAAATATAAAAAAGACTCTTGGAGATACTATAAGTGCAGGATGCCAAGTAGACAAACAGATATTGTCTCATTATATATTTATATTGCGGACTTAAAAATCATCAGAGACAAAAGCTGAAGCCGATATATATGGATTAGGTATTGTCGTATTGTGTGTGTTTGGGACCGTGGCATGGCGATGACAACGCGGTGTGATATAGCACCGCAGCCTCCACCCCACGGCATGAAAACAAGAGTGCTAATTCAATCTCATGGTCCTTGTGTCTTGTCGCGTGGACAGAATCATAGGTGCTGCAAGATGTTTGGTATTATTTTCATGGGCCACCACATATCCGATTTTAATAGGAAACAAATGCGCCCATTCTATGGTAGTGCAAGCATGCCTCAGTAAGAGCACTCCAAGAGTTCCGTAGAATTTCTTCCCAAAACTGTGGAGTCTTTCAACTCACCATAAGGTTTTGGGAGGAATAAATAAGATCATCTCCAACGGTTTCTAATAATTCAATCCTAAAATATAGAAGACAATTTTACATCAGGAATCCTATACTATATCTAAATTATCCTAACCACTTTTATATATTCTTTGTCTTTTCTACATTTGCATCCGGAACCCTTTTTTTACTCTTTATTCTTTCCCCGCCCTTTACATTTAGACTGGCCGAAGTATATGGGCGTTTGGATCATCGCGGGGGAAGATACATGCGACCTGGAGTCCATGCATCTTTATGCACAAGGGGTTTTTTCCCAAGTGCCAAAAGATTAGGAGATGAGTTTGGGAGTTGTTGGAGATGGATTTTTTTCATTCTTCCCAAAAATCATGGATTGTGAAGGATTATTGGATACTCTTGGAGATGCTCTAGTGAATGGCCAGCCAATTGTTAACAAATTTAAAATCATAACAAATTAACAATTGGCCCGATGGCTAAAACTCATTTTGGTAATTGGTAGACGTACAATGATCGTATACCATATATACTTAAAGGCGCGTAGATAGCTGGTACAACGATATTGCACCGTATTTAAAAGGATGCTTAGATTGTTGTTACACAATGATTGAAGACTTTCCTATTTATCTATTTAAAGATCTTTTTTGGTATTAAATCTGTCAGATTTCTATACGTTTGATTGTGCTTTAAGATTTTTGCTACAACTACCATTTTAACAGTTTTGTAACTACTGGGTCACATTTATAAAAAAATTCTGACAGATTTAACTGCATAAAATATGTCAACAAATAACTAGATACTCCCATGATTTAATTTACACCATATTTGGATCTCCACATCACACCATACCCAAAGTATATTAGTAATTAGTAGTAAACTATATAATTGGATTTGGAATTATAATCGAAAACAAATACGCCCATTCTATGGTAGTGCAAGCATGCCTAAGTAATTAATGAATGGCCATCTAATTAATAACAAATTTAAGATCATAACAAAATCAAAATTGGCCCGATGGCTAAAACTACAATATATACACCGAAAGGCGCCTAGATAGCTGGTACAATGATATTGCACCGTATTTAAAAGGATATGCTTAGATTGCTGTTACAATGATTTACAACATATTTGGACCTCCACGTACATCACACCATACCCAAAGTATTAGTAATAATCAATAATATACAACAACAACATAGTCTTTTGTCCCAAGCAAGTTGGGGTAGGTTAGAGATAAAACCCAAAAGAGACGAGAAACAGAGAGACACATAAAGGGACATAAAGGGCACAAGACAGAGAGGTCATGGTTCAGGCACGTTGATTGCCACTCTCCAAGCGCTCCTATCCATAACTAAATCCTTGGAGATATTCCACTCTTTAAGATCTCTCTTAATGGACTCGTCCCAAGTTAGTTTAGGTCGACCTCTACCGCTCTTTACATTATCGGCCCGCTTTAGAACTCCACTACGCACCGGCGCCTCAGGAGGCCTCCGTTGGACATGTCCAAACCATCTCAACCGATGTTGAATCAATTTCTCCTCAATTGGTGCCACCCCAACCCTATCCCGAATATCGTCGTTCCGGACTCTATCCCTCCTTGTGTGACCACAACACCAATACATAGAAGCAATCAATTGAAGGCCACCTAGCCAACCACTCTCTATATATATCCAACATATGGCTCTCTTCATGTGTGTTGACAGATTTTTTGATACTAAATTTGTCAGATTTCTGAACATTTGATTGTGCTTTAGGATTTTTGCTACAACTGTCACTTCAACAGATTTGTAACTACTGGGTCACATTTATAAAAAAAAATTGAAAGATTTGACCACATAAAATATGTCGACAGATTACTAGATGCTCCCATGATTTAATTTACACCATATTTGGATCTCCACATCACACCATACCCGAAGTATATTAGTAATAAACAATATAATTGGATTTGCATATTAATAACGAATATTTTTGGCTCTCTTCGTGTGTGTATATATATACATATATATTATAAAAAAATAATAGACATAGCAGTCCTCCAAAGTCCAAACACAACCATGTCGTCGTTCAACAAGAATCTACTGGTCGCTGGGTTCACCTTGGCATTGCTCATCGTCGCGTCACATCGTAAGTCCCCAGAATAATACTAATATATTCATCGTATAAACTTGTTGTGACCTGCTGCATGCATGCTTGCAGGCGCGACAGCAGACTGCGAGTCGACGACGGGAACCATGTGCAAGTTCAACGACATGTGCGTGGCCATCTGCCTGCAGAGGGCCGGCGGCTACACCGGCGGCTACTGCTCCACGGACTTCCTCTATTGCGTGTGCACCAAGCCGTGCGCTGCGCAATCGATGACGGCGGCTCCGGCGGAGCAGCAGCTGGCCGGCAACGGAGACGGGGGCAGGATGGGAATGGCCAACTGATTATACGTCGCGCCGGATTTTTGCTAGGTAGTAGGAGGCATATCGAGCCATGTAAAATCATGACTTTTGATCTACCGATCTGCTCATGTCTAGCCAATTGCGTCGGAATGAATTTTATGAGAACTTGTGAATTCATGTCTCTATATACACCCCAGGTTTCAAATTATAAATCGTTTTAATTTTTTTAAATACATACTCCTATGTCCCAAAATAAGTTAACTTCTGATTATATATCTTTCTTTCTTAGATATATAACTAGAAGTCGATTTATTTTGGTACAGAAGGAGTAGTTTTTACTATATATGCACATAACATATATCTGATCTAGGTAACACTACTAGAATGAACAAGTTTACATCTCCTCTCTTATATATTACAACTAAAAAGAACAAAATGTGGACACTTTCTCGTGTGACTTTGGTTTGGGGTCGCCCGACTGCCTCCCCTTGTGATCCCGACGCCATCCCGCTTCCGCGCCACTAGGTGGGACCATGAAACTTTCCTTCACAGCAATCGACGCACAATCACAGTAGTCCCGGATGAAAAGGAATCACCGCAGCCTGCCGCTCACCCACGACACGCAATCATCTTCACCCGCGCCTGCCTTCCTGCGATAGCCCATGCCGTTGCACCCTCGCGCCTACACCGGCACCTCGCTCTGCCCTTGCTCAAACACCGCCGAACACCCATTGCGAGGAGCCGCGCCCGTCGCCGTGCCTCATCTCCATCGGATGCCGCCACGCCGAAGGATCCGCCTGCTCCTCTTCAACAACGGTCGCGGCACGCCCTCGCGCCTGCACCGACACCTCGCCCTGCCCTTGCTCAAACACCGCGGAACACCCATTGCGAGGAGTGACGCCCGTCGCCGTGCCTCGTCTCCGTCGGATGCCGCCACCGCAGACGGGGCGCTGCCGGGTGACACGACGCCACGACAGGCGACGCGAGGCCATGACGGGGGAAGAAAATTGGGTGGACTCTGCGCTCACTGCGTCCAGGATGCGCCCCCTCCTCAGATGCACGACGCGTGGCTGAGGCTCACATCAGATGGCCGTGGGAATCGATGCCGGTTGCCGTCGGCTCCGTGCTTCCCATCGGCTCGGAGTCTGCCGCTAATCAAATGAATCATGGCTCGCTTCACTTTGCATCGGCTCAGAAGTTGGACCGACGCGTCATATTTCATTTCGTCTCCGAGTCCGCCGCCGCCATTAGCCCTAGGCACAATTGCACCACCCCGCTGCCGCATCCATGGATGAACCAGCGGCTTCCATCGGCTCAAAAGTTGATGCTGTTGTCGGTGATGGTCATCAAGAATATGAACAACAGAGAACACATGTCAGTTATCTCTTTAGATCGTTCTGCTTTTTTTAACAAATGCTTTTCCTTCTATCCTATTTGGTTTGTGACATATAGTGCGCATATTTTACAGAACATCACCGTTACCGAGGGAGTAGAGACCATCAGCGCCGGTTCACCGACATCTGGATCAGTGGAGAATGAATCACTTGATGAGGATTTCGAGAAAATGAGAAATCACAAAAGGATGTTACAAGGACAGGTTGTGATGCCCGTGTCCAGTTTAGTATCAGCAAAGAGGGGATTTAGAGGGTGCAAAAGGTCGTGGAACAACACAATCATTATCTTGCTAGTCCAAATAAGGCACACAAGCTGAGGTCCTAACGACAGGTTATAGAGGCAGACAGAAAATTAATTGGGCAGATACGGGAAGCCGGAATGAAGCCAGCCCAAGTTTATGAGTTCATGAAGGAGTTTTATGGAGGGGAAGAGAACATACCATTTTCTAAGATGGATTGCGATAATGTCTTCAAGAAAAGATTTCGTAGGAAACTTGGTCTTTCAGAACTCCTTGTAGAATGTGAGAAGGTTGCAGTTAGTCTTCGTGCAAATGAATTGGATGCTGATTTTCAGTCACGGCGAAAGAACCCGGTTCCATACATTTCAAATTTACCAATGTTGAATACTGCAGCTGAATCATATACAAGGCGAATGTATTCAGAGTTTGAGGAGGAATTTAAGGGGCAGTTTACATTGACTTGTGATTTCTTGGAAGCTGTGGGGACAAACTTGACATTCTTTGTTAAGTATATGGAGTCTGATCGTGGAGCAACAGTAGTGTTGAACACCGAAGATTCCACCATTACATGCTCTTGTCGGATGTTTGACACCATAGGTATGTGTACTATATCTCACATTCTTTGTTAAGTTGTAATATAGGTAGTAATTGGCAACTATATCTCACAGGTTTATTGTGCAAGCATGCTCTTAGAGTCTTCAATACCAATAGAGTGTACAATCTGCCATCGCAATATATTTTGCCTAGATGGACAAAATATGCAAAAAATGGATTTTATGTTGACAAACAAGGAACTGAGACAGGAGATTTAAAAACACAGGCAGCACTTATATCTCGACAGGCCACATCTCTTGCATTGAAGTGTTCGTCGTCGAAAGAACTTCTTGATAAATTGCAGAAAGCCATACATAACTTAAACCTGGAAGCTGATACTTCTCTAAGTGAGATGCATGAAATATCCAATGAGGTTCCTCCAATTCCAAATGAAAATGTCCAACAACCATTAAATGGTGTAATATCATTTAGAGTTCCCGAAGTAATAAAAGGACCAAGGAATACACGTTTTAAAAATGCTGTTGAAAAAAAGGCAGGGAAGAAGAAGAAGGGTGGTCAGAACAAAGGTATGACCTGCTTATGTCTACATTTTTTTAATACTGTGTTGTGATTTATATATTTCATTGTAGGTGAAGATCTGGAAAATAATATTGTAGAAATAAGAGATGAACATGCTGATCCAAACCAATTAACTGTGAGACAGGATTTTAATGCTGGGCCATCTTTAGCCATGGATGCTTCTTTTGTGCAAGCTGCAATTGCTGCCCCATACATACCAGGAGGATACACAAGACTCTTAATGGGAGATGATCAAAATGCTGTTAGGAAGTTACATTTTGATGGAGTGCAAGAAAAATGAATCTATGTAACTTTGGTCTTTTGCTGTTAGAAAGTCTCTTTTGCTCAGAACATGTAACTTTACTCTTTTACTGTCATGGAGTGCAAACATGTTCAGACTATGGAGTGCAAACATGTTCAGACTATGTCCTTTGCTTGGAAGAAGAACCTGTTTAGCAAAATCATGAATCTATGTAACTGTACATTTCAGAGAAACAATGCATTCCAGATAAACAATCAGATGATTCCATTGTTGATCTCAAAACATTCAAATATATTTCATAGAGAAGTCACATTTTACATTACTCTTGTGAATCACCTTACCCTAAACCTTTCTGTACTTCTAAAACATCTACATTCATGCACACTTTCACTTCCAGGATCAACTACTCATAAGCAAGCTCGTGCACAGACGAGTTAATACATCGTGGTACAAGAGACACATTTAGGCATACACTTGAGTCCACCTCTAGTTGCACATGGGAGATGCCATGCATTTCAGCCAGCTAGCTTCGGCCATCTTGGAGATGGACAGTGTTGCTTCGGCCATCAGTGCATCTTGGATTATAAGAATCCCCAGGCGCCACTTTTGTTGCTGGCACAAATGCCTTGGAGATACAACTCTGTGAAAAAAAAGACAGTCAGTAAATTTGATCTGGAATTATTCAGTCAGACAATATGCAAATCAGCAGGTATACTTGCAAAGTTCCCACTGAGGAGAAGAATCTTTGCAAAACCTTCACCAAGTATGGTTTGGACATTATCATGATTATCAACCTCTAGATCAAATTCCCAGTCATCTTTATGAAATCCAGAAAATAAAATATCAAGAACTCCAAATGTAGTGTATACAGGGCACCACCGTCGTCCTCCACATCTGCGAACAAGCAATCCAGAATCAGGCAATGGCTAATGCAACGAGGAAAACAGAAGTTAAATAGATAGGAGACAGCTAGCTAGCTCACCCGCTCCTTGTGTCGTCCTCCTCCAGCACGGCGAGGAGGCCGATGCCCACGGCGTCGTCGGCGCGCGCACGGCGTCCGTGGGCCATACTTGCGGAGGAGGCGGCGGGCGTGGAGGTCTGCAGCAACAGGCCGGCCCTCCATTCGGCGGACCCGCCGATGCTCCGCCGCCACTTGGGCATCGCGCCCTCTCCACCGGCCGACGAGGAGGCGGCAGCGGGATTGGGGATGGGGAAGGCAGATGCGCCGCCGATTGGATAGGAGCGCCGCGATGCAGGGTTGAGTCAGATGCAGAGCTGAGCCCGTCTGCCGACTGGAGCCGATGGGAAGCACGGAGCCGACGGCAACCGGCGTCGATTCCCGTGGCCGTCTGATGCGGACTTCGAACACGCGTCGTGCATCTGAGGAGGGGGTGCATCCTGGACGCAATGAGCCCAGAGTCCACCCAATTTTCTTCCATGACGGGGCGCTCCCGACCGAGGACGATGTGCGCCGCATCCTGGCTTCGTCGGCGCCGCCGAGGTGGAGGACCTCCTCGACCTACTCTTCGCGCTCATGGAGGGCAAGGACATCACCAGGTTCATCGTCACGGGCAGGTAGCGGCTCGCCTACGCGTGCTCTGGAGCCGCCGCCGCCATGGCCGCCGCTCCTTCGTGTGTGTGTGTGTATATACATGTATATTATAATAATAGACATAGCACTCCTCCAAAGTCCAAACACAACCATGTCGTCGTCGTTCAACAAGAATCTATTGGTAGCGGGTTCCCTTGGCATTGCTCATCGTCGCGTCGCATCGTAAGTTCCCAGAATAACACTAATATATTCATCGTAGTAGATCATTCTTGAAAAAAAAAGCCTCCATATAATAAACTTGTTGCGGCTCACTACTAGGGAAGCGCTCATCAATGACACTACACATTCGTCACGGAAGACTCTAAAATCGTCACATAAGATCTTCTGTGACGAAATTGTGACGAAAATGCTTTCATCATAGAATGAGCGTCATTGGTTGTCCACCGTGACGAAACGACAATTTTCGTCATAGATGTGCATTTGTTCTATGACGACACTGTCATCGTCACAGAAGCAATTTCATTCTATGACGAACACTCTTCGTCATTGATGTACTCAGTTTTCGTCATAGCATACCGTTCTGTCAGGCTGCCAAACGGCGTTTGCCACGTTGGCAGCTGACGTGTCTTGCCACGTGGCACTAAACTCGTTTGACACGTGGCTGCTGACGTGGACTAACACGTGGCTGCTGACGTGGCTACTTATGTGGCTGCTGACGTGGCCGGTGACGTGCCTGCTGATGTGGACTAACACGTGGTAGCTGACGTGGCTGCTGATGTTTACTGGCACGTGGTAGCTGACGTGGACAGACACGTGGCAGCTGACGCGGTTGTGACGTGGCCAATGCCGTCGGATGTCCACGTGTCAGTTTTTATAGGACCACGTGGCATCCTGTGATTAGTCCACGTGTCCCGTTGTGATTGCTTCTCATTTTCGGCCCTTGGAGCAAATATTTTTGCCAAATAAAAAAAGAGGGGAAGTCTGCTGTGAGCCTGTGACCGCTTGGGACCCGCATGGCCACGTCATCGATGTGGGACCCGCTGGTGGGACCACGCCGCCACGTCATGAGGAGGGGACCCACTGGTGGACCCGCATGGCCACGTCATCCAAGTGGGACCCGCTGGTGGGACCACGGCGCCCCGTCATCGATGCTGGGACCCACTGGTGGGACCGCATGTCCATGTCACCGAGGTCGGGACCCACTGGTGGGATGCTTCGCCACGTCATCGAGGTCGGACCCCCTTGGTGGGACCACGGCCCCACATCCTGGAGGTGGTATACTGGCCAAACATTCTATGACGATTAAGTTTTGTTGTTCAGTGACGTTCCTTTTGTTTTCGTCATTGTTCTTCGTGCCAAAGCTCCGTCACTTGTCACTCATGATGAAGCTGCCATTTTCGTCACGAGCGAGACGGGTGTGAGTGCGACACCATGCGCAATCAGACAGAGTGATGGAGGGCGGAACCCATTAGCTACAGGAGGTGGTTTCGCCTCGTGCGGATGCAGTACATGGACTAAGCTCTTTGCACTCGCTGAGGTATGGGCCATGGTGGTCCCTGGGTGACAAGGAATCTTCTGGAATCCCCTCCTCTCTCCGCTTCTTCGACCTTGGGTGACTCCGGAGACTTTCCCAGGAACCCTAGTGACTCCTTTATGACCGTGAAGGGGGATGGCGCAGCGGTGAAAACTTGGCTTCCTCATCAGGTCATTGAGCACCCTAACAAGGATCTGAGTGCTCATAGTGCGAAGGTTGGGGTTTGCGGGGTTGTCAAGGTGGGAGCAGTTGATTCATCGCTGTTGAAGCTTCTGGGGCAAGCATCCCTTTGTTGTGCTATTTTTGGAGAGAGGTGGTTGAAGCTAAGTGGAGATACTCGTTTGTTCGTGCTAGTTGTCTAGGCTGCTCCACAGCCTAGGCAAACCATGGATAACAGAAATCCAAACTATGGAAGGTTTTATAGGGGATTTAGGGGAAACATAGGTGGACACGGCTGGAATGGTCATGGCAACCATGGATGGATCTCTCATGGGGGGAGAGACAAAGGTAGTAGGAATCGTGGGCGTCAAGGAAATCAGTGGAACAGGGACAACTGAGCAAGAGACCGGGCTCACATTAGTAGAGAACAGACCTTTGATTCAGCACATTAGTCTCAGATAGAATTGGACCCCGAGACTAATATGAGCATTAGTCCTGGGTCCAAGTTTCTTGGGCGCTGAAGCACCTTTAGTCCCGGATGGTAACACCAACCCGGACTAAAGGGTCTATATTAGTCTCGGTTTGTGTTACAAACCCGGACTAAAGAGTTTTGACCCTTTAATCCTGGTTGATAACACCAACCCAGACTAACGTAGAAGCTTTAGTCCTGGTTGGTGTTACCAACCTGGACTAATTTTAGTCCCGGTTGGTGTTACCTACCTAGACTAAAAGGTCCTCCTACGGGTTAGTTCAAAAGAAAAGCATCCCAACCAAAGTCACATGTGTTGTGTAGGTGAGGTGAAAAGGTACGTGCGAGGCAATGTATGAGGTCATGGGTTCGAATCCCACAAAGCATAGGGGTGGGTGGCTTTTTTTTTTAGCCTTGAGGACCTTTAGTGTGAGTTCAAGGCAATCGGGACTTGAGGACCTTTAGTCCTAGGTCCCAAGTCCTAGTTGGGAAACCAGGACTAGAAGACTTACCCAACCGGGACTAGAGATCAATTTTATACTAGTGTTAGCAGGATGGACAAGGTGGTCAACAGATGGAACCTGTAGTGGATGCTCATATGGAGGTACAGGAGGACTCCACGCTGATGCTAAAACATTGGTGAACAACACTATCTAGATAGTTGTTGCCGAGGGATTGGAGAACAAAGAGGTGGTCATAGCTAACAGGGAAGCGCCATGAGAGGTACCTAGGGCTATGATGGCTAACAGAGAAGTTCCAAGAGAGGGGCCCAGGGTTGGACATTGGAGAAAACCCAAGAGAAGTGCCTAGGGTGGTGATGGCTAACCGAGAATTTCCAAGATAGGTGCCCAGGGTTGGAGAGAACATATGTATTAGATGTGGTAAAGTTGGACACACGGCTGAAGGTTGTCCAAATCGTGTGATTTGCTCTAGATGGAATAAGGAGGGGCATGTGGCAATGGTTTGTATGACTAATATGCCATGGGAGTTTATCTCCCCTTTATGTGGATTGTCTACTTATGGGCAAGGTTTCCATGTGATTGAAAGTACTGTGTCTGATGATGGTATCAAAGACATGTCTAACGCTGCTTTGATTACCATCACTGTCAGGGAGGCTTCTGCTACATAGATAGAAAACGTGTTCATGGTAAAATCTGGGCCAACATCTACATGGAGGTGGTATGTTAAGATAATTCGTGACAATGAGTTCCAAATGACATTCCCAAATTCCCAAACCATTTAGGATTTGGCTTTTCCACAGAGATGTGCATAAGGTCTATGCCATCAGTGGTTTTCAAGATTGAGAAGTGGAACCCTGCTACTGGTTCCAAAGGAGCCCTAGATGTGGCTTGGTTCAGGTTCAAGGGGATTCCGTATAAGAGATCCTTTCCTAATGTGTGCATGGTGGACTCCAAGGTTGAAAGGTCCTAAATGGCTAGAGAGGGGTGAATAGCCTATAAAAATTTCTACAACAACACTTAAGCCAAGTGGTTAGATAACTAAATGGCGTATAGCAAGTTTTGCGCTAGCCTGCTAAAGATGCAAGCCACCTATCTACAATTCTAGTTGCTATGATCACTATATTACACAAGAGGTTGTGTCACTACTCTCTAAGCGTGTGCTTCTGAAAGGATCAAGATGCCCAAGAGGGGGGTGAATTGGGCTTTTCTAAAAATTAATTGCAAGAATTAAATCCTACAAGCCGGAATTCACCCCTAGTGCCTACTTGTGTTCCTAGAGAGTCTACCGATAAAAGTTTTGCACCCTAGTTTCTAATCCTAGTCTAGCATGGCAATTCTAGGAATGTAAATCAAGCAATGAAAGTAAATACGAGAATGTAAATGCTTGAATGTAAAGGGCAAGGAACACGGCGATGTTTTTATGAGGTATCGGAGAGTCGCCACTCCCCACTAGTCCTCGTTGGAGCACCCGCGCAAGGGTGTAGCTCCCCCTTGATCCGCGCAAGGATCAAGTGCTCTCTACGGGTTGATTCTTCGACACTCCATCGCGGTGAATCACCCAAAACCGCTCACAACATGAGTTGGGTCATCCACAAGCTCCGCCGGATGATCACCAAACTCCCAATCACCACCAAGCCGTCTAGGTGATGGCGATCACCAAGAGTAACAAGCTAGAACTCTCACTTGACCACAACGAGCCCAAATGAGAAGGTGGATGCACACTTGCTACTCTCTAATTGCTAGTGAGGAACACTCAAGGTTTGATTCTCAAATCTCTATCCCCACTAGAGCTCTTGCACTCCCTTGCACTCTAAAGGGTTTTCTCAGATGTTCAAAAGAGCAAGAGACCTCTAAAAGAGGTGGAGGGGATGTATTTATACACCCCCGAGACAAAACGAACCGTTACGTTCTGACACGGGCTGACCGGACGCGCCGGTCGAACTGACCGGACGCGCCGGTCGCCTGTAACGGTCGAATCCCGATTTTTCAACTGAGTGACCGGACGCGTCTGATCGTGTAGGGAGCATACTGTACTCGCACCGGACGCGAGGCCGCGTCCGGTCGGTGATGACCGGACGCGTCCGGTCGTCTTTGGACCTTACTGGACTGTGACCGGACGCGCCGATCACACCCAGGTCGCGTCCGACGGGTGTTTCCCTCAAGTGACACGTGTCGGCCACTGACCACCGCGTCTGGTCCTCGCGAGGACCGCGTCCGGTCGTCAGGGCCGAAACCCTAGTCGCGGTTACGTACTGACCGGACGCGTCCGGTCATGCCGAAGACCGCGTCCGGTCAGTGGAAAACAGCCCGAAACTTTCCGAAACGCGTCGCAACTTGAACCAAGTTGCTTCCAACTGAACTTTGAGCTATTCTAGGGTTGCCTAGCGCCAAGTTTAACAAGTGTGCACCACACCTAAACATAGGACTCGCCTAGGTCAAGCTACCCGTTCATGCCCCCCTTTATAGTACGGCCAAAAGAGAAAAACGAAGATCCTAATGACTATTCCGAATGTACCTCAATACCTCGACATCCGAAACTAACCGTCCTTAATCTTGACGTCACTCTTTTGAAAATCGAAACGATTTCCATCAAGGGACACGAATACCATGGTGCCCAAAGCAGTTGTATTCTCCATGACCTAACTTACCAAAGTTTCTGCAAAACACACGTTAGTCATGGTAATAAAGCGTTGTCATCAATTGCCGAAACCAAACCTTGGGGCCTAGATGCTTTCAATCTCCCCCTTTTTGGTGATTGATGACAACACTAAGATTCAAAAGATTTGAGTGGAGGTTTTCGAGCATGCTTGGTTCACATAAGCAAAAGATAATAAGCACAAAGGGTTAGGAATTGCTTATGTGCCCCAAGCCAAAAGAGTGTACTCATAAGATAAGACAAAAAGCGTTAGTACACAAAAAGATATAGCTCATAAGAAATCAGAGTAAGGCACGGAAGCACAACCTTAGAGCTATAACTATAACGGTGACATTTATTAAAACTGTGACGAGATAACACATTAAGACTCAAAGTTTACCACACGACGACATGTCACACGAATGCAATTACTGAAAAGTAAACATGATGCATGAATGTAGCACACAAAGAACGAAAACCCTCTATCAAAACTCCCCTTGAAACTACTCTCTCTCCCCCTTTGGCATCAAGCGCCAAAAAACTAATCTAAGGATCTGACGGGGGGACAGACGGAGTCGTGTTAGGTGCCGAGGTGCGCGGAGTAATCACGAAGTGTAGCGAATCACCCTCGGAGTCTGAGCTATCTGGCTGACCCTCTGAAGAAGCACGTGGCTTTGAAGCGGTCTGGGTCTGAGCAGGAACAGGCACTGACTGAGTAGCAACAAGTGGATCTGTCTGAGTGACCTGAGCCTGTAGTGAGCCAATAGCAGGGGGATCTGTCGAGGCAACTGAAGAAGGGATGGTCTCTGTAGTCCCGGTCCCTGTCACTGGAGGAATAGCTGCCTCAGGAGCTGACAACCCTGACGAAGTATGAAACGTAGTAGTGTGCGAGGGTGTCGGCTGACCAGTCAACTCGTTGTAGGTAGCACTGAAATCACCAATAGGTGTGCCTGTCAAGAGGTGCGGGTGAGGCTGGTCTGACAGTGTAAACCCCGTATGAATAGGAGTGAAACTCAGGGACTGAAACGACTGGGGGACCTGTTGCAGTGGAGATGTGAACTGGAAGCTCGGCTGTCCCTAACTCGATGGACCACTCGACTGGAAAGCAGGAGTCAGGATGGAAGCAGGCGGAGGAACCCCAACCGTGACTAGATGGCGCAGAAGGTCCAGATACTGCTGCTGGTTCTGTCGCTGCATCTCAACTTGCTGCCTCTGGATCTCAAGCTGCTGACGCTGAAACTCGTCCTGACGAGCCTGAATCTGTGCAAATGCTGCAGTTGTGTCCTGTGCCTGTCGCTGAATCTGCTGCTGCTGCTGCTCCTGAGCCTGGGTCAGCCTCTCAAGTATAGCCACCATGGCCGTCTCTGAGCGGGAGGCTGAGCCAGAGCCACCGGCCTCGTGGTCGTGAGACCGAGGAGACCGGTACCTGGGGATGGGCTGGTAGTCCTCATCGGTGCTGTCAGAAGTAGCATCCTCAGGTATATCAGCAGTCTGAGTGTCAAGGTCCGCAAGCTCTGCCTCGGCAAGCTCGTCAACTCTGGCATCCTGCTCAGCTGCTGTCTCAGGAACCTCTGGGCGCTCACGCTGTCCTGGCACTGGGGCCTGATCTCTGGTAACTAAGGCCCAAAGCTGACGGATATCGTACTCAGGGAAAGCAGTAGTAGTGTCTGATATCTCCGCCCTGATCTCTGGTGGCATCTGAATAGAAGATCTAATAATAAAGCAGATCCAGTGTGCATAGGGCAGCTGACGATTACCCTTGAAGCCCTCAGCAATGGTGTCCTCCATCTCACTAAGTATAAGATCCCAGATGTCAAACTGTGTCTGTGAGAGGAGGTGGTGAACAACCCAAAGCTGCATCCGTGTCAGTCCCTCTCTGTAGCCAAGTCTGGGAAGAAGTGTGCGTCTGATAATAGCATCCAAAACCCTGGCAAGAGGTGTCAGGCTGGCAGGCGTGCGACGAGACCCTTCGCCAAAAGGCTCGCGAAAGCAGGGTCGAACCAGGTCTGTAGGTGGCACTGCTCCGCCGTGAGGGCGTCTGGGTGGAGGAGTCTGACCATAACACAAATGATGGATCCTCGTGTCAGAAGCTGGTAGTCTGAGGATCTCTCTCGCTCTGGAGCTGTAAAGTCTGTGATCGCGGCCTCTGAAAGCAAAGTGAATGAACTCATGGGCAGGATCAATCCACAGTGAAGCATAAAACTCTCTGACCCATGTGCCGCAGTATGCACCTGTCCGTCCAAGAAGATCTGACAAGCCAGGCATATAGGACAGATGCGGACGAAGCTGCTCTCCCACAACATCAACCAGTGCCTCAAGTCGACATACCCTCTGTGGTCTGAATGCAATACCGCTGTCAACTAGAGCCCTGTAGAAGTCCTCCTGAAGTGGGGTATAGAAACCCTCTGAAGCTCTGTGATCCCTGACAGGTGGAAACCAACGGCTGACCTCCACGAACCTCAACCCCTGCACCTGACGTGCTGTAGCACCCCTGAGGTCAAAGTGCTCGACCGGGGGTGAACCTCTAGCTCTGGGAGGAGGACGTGCTCCACGACGCTGGCCCTCTGGCCTAGGTGTCACCTGAGTACGAGCACGTGTGGAGCGGCGACGTGGTGGAGACTGAGCTGGCTGCTCCTCTGTATCCTCAGTAGCCTCTGGAGCCTCTGGAGCCTCTGTAGCCTCTGTCGGCTCTGCAGGTGGATCAACTGACATCTGCTCTGTAGCCCCAGTATCCTCGGTACCCTCAGTGGCCTCAGTGCCGAGCTGTCGACCTTCAAGGTGAAAGCGACGCTCGCATATGCGTATGCCACTGCTTCTGCCACCTCTCTCTGCCTGCTCTGCAGCATCTGCCACGGCCTGAGCAACCTCTGCCTCTGTAAGCGTCTTCTTCTTCTTTCTGGCCATTATCTTGATGCGCTTTCCACGCGCAATCTCAGCACGACGAGGAGGACTGTCGTCCCCGTCACCAGGAGCACCACCGGCGTTCTTGCAACGCACCATGCTGACCAACTGACTGAGAGCCTCTGTAAGATGGTGAACTGTCACTCGAGAGGCTTGGCCTCAATCCGTATCCGCAGGCTTGGCCTCGGATTTAGCAAACAGATCTGACCCTGACACACCGACTGACTCGCTGCAACGACGGAATAGAAAGATCTACTATAAGCACATATATAACTAAAAGGTACGAAACCCTAGAGATAGCAAGCATGTGAGATACGAAGTGAATCGTGACGCGAAGCTACCTCGGATCGGCGAGACGACGGTGACAAGATGCGGTGACCTAGGTCGCGAGATTTCCCGAATTCAACGGACGAGCTCTAAAAGGACCGAGTCGAGATAATCAACGGAATAATACGGTTAAGGTTAGCCCTAACAACGGAATTGGATGAAATTGACGGAAAACGGACAAAATCATCACCTTGAGACGGGTTAGGGCAAACCCTAGGCTAGGGCTTGGGCAAACCCTAGGTAAAGCTCGGCCGAAGGTGGAAAACGAGGAGCTCGGGTGGTGGCTAGGCACGGGGGAAGCTGCGACTGTGCTGGTGAGTTGGATGGCGGCGGGAGTCCGGCTAACCGGCGGCGAGGAGGAGCGGCGGTGGCGCGCGGCTAGGGTTGGCTGGCAGCTCGCGAGCAGCTCTGGCGCGAGGATGAGCGGGCGCGCGCGGGCAAGCTGGGCAAGGAGGCGTGCGGTGGAGCACGGCAAGGGTTCGCCGGTGGCAGAGAAGACGGCGAGGGCGCGGCGGAGGACGGCGAATCGGCGACTTAGGGCAAGCGGCGGCGGCGGAATCGCGCGGGTGAAAAAAAAACAGACGAGGCCGAACGGTTTTATGAAGGACTTAGATCCGCTCGACGCGCGATGACCGGACGCGGTGGTCGTTATGACCGGACGCGGTGGTGCAGCGTCCGGTCACACTCCAGTAAGCTCCTGGAGTGACCGGACGCGTCCGGTGAGGACTGACCGGACGCGGTCAGAGTCCGGTCGATGGGAGCTCGGGAATTCAACGCGCATGACCGGACGCGGTGGTGGTAACCGGGACTGGACGCGGTGGTCAACACAGGCGCGTCCGGTGCAGCGTCCGGTCACTAGGTCTGGAGTTGATCTTCTGGATGACCGGACGCGCTGGTGGACGCCGGGACCGGACGCGGTGGTGAAGCATCACTGCGTCCGGTGCAGCGTCCGGTCCAGTGTCCGGTCGCTGTTCTTCGCCCTTCTTCGTTCCAAACTCCGACGCGACTTCTCCCAATCAAGTTCCAATTCAAAGAGACACAAATAAACACCAATTGGAACCTGATATGAGTGACCTCACTCAAACCCTCAAAATTTTCAAAATATTTTGCCTTAGGCTAGTATTATTTTTAGGAAAATAGGCAATTAACACACGAGGAGCAACGTATGGCCATGCAATAGAGTTTTTGGACCTTTAGGAGCGTCAAAAAGCTCTCTCTACCCATGGACGAACACAGAGGTTGCTCAAAGCTAAACCGAAAAGAAACGACAAAACAAACAACCATGCATATGCAATGCAATACACGAAAGTAAAGCTAGGTTGCTTGTCAAGTTTGATCCACGGTTAGGCTTCTTCACTCCTCCAAAGGAGGGTTATCGTAACCGTGTTAGCCAAGCCCTAAATGCATTGCGATAAAATGAACATGACATATAATACAATGCAATGCAAGGGACAACACGCGCTCATTTTTTAAAGTTACTTGAATCAAGCACATTAAGTTCACTTCTTAGCCTACAAAAGGTGGCCTCATCCAAAGGTTTAGTGAAGATATCCGCTAATTGATTTTCACTTCGTACACCTTCTAGTGATATGTCATTTTTAGCAACGTGATCTCTTAGAAAGTGATGGCGGATATCAATGTGCTTGGTGCGAGAGTGTTGTACCAGATTATTAGCAATTTTAACGGCACTTTCATTGTCACATAAAAGTGGCACCTTTTCAAGAACAATTCCATAGTCTAGGAGGGTTTGTTTCATATATAAGATTTGTGCACAACAAGCCCCCGCGGCAATGTATTCCGCCTCGGCGGTGGACAAAGCCACACTATTTTGCTTTTTAGATGACCAAGATACTAAAGATCTCCCAAGCAAATGGCACCCTCCGGATGTGCTTTTTCTATCAATTTTGCAACCGGCATAATCCGAATCGGAATAGCCAACTAGTTGGAATCTAGCTCCTTTGGGATACCAAAGACCAATGCTTGGGGTGTGCTTAAGATATCTTAGGATTCTTTTTACGGCACTTAAGTGAGGTTCTTTAGGGCACGCTTGAAAGCGAGCACACATTAAACATGATATCGGGCCTAGATGCGGTAAGGTACAATAAGCTACCAATCATAGAACGGTAGAGAGTTTGATCAACCGGTTTACCTCCCTCATCTAGGTCGAGATGTCCATTTGATGGCATTGGGGTCTTGATTGGTTTACATTCTTCCATCTTGAATCTTTTGAGAAGATCCTTGGTATACTTTTCTTGAGAGATGAAAATCCCTTCTCTCATTTGCTTGACTTGAAAACCAAGGAAGAATGTGAGCTCACCAATCATTGACATCTCGAACTCCTTCGACATCAATTCACCAAATTCCTTGCAATAATCTTCATTTGTTGACCCGAAGATGATATCATCAACATACACTTGACAAATGAAGATCTCCCCATTAAGCTTCTTGGTGAATAGTGTGGTGTCGACCTTCCCAATGGTGAAGCCCTTCTCAATGAGGAAGTCTCGGAGGCGCTCATACCACGCTCTAGGGGCTTGCTTGAGCCCATATAGCGCCTTGGACAACCTATAAACATGATTAGGATATCTAGGGTCTTCAAACCTGGGAGGTTGATTAACATAGACTAGTTCATTTATAAAGCCATTTAAGAAAGCACTTTTCACATCCATTTGATATAGTTTCATATCATGATGTGATGCATATGCAAGGAGGATACGAATGGCTTCAAGTCTTGCAACGGGTGCAAAGGTCTCTCCAAAATCAAGGCCTTCAACTTGAGAGAACCCCTTTGCAACTAGTCTTGCCTTGTTCCTCACTACTATGCCTTGGTCATCTTGCTTGTTTCGGAACACCCACTTGGTTCCAATGACTCTTGCACCTTTAGGATGCTCTTCAAGTGTCCATACTTGATTGCGGGTGAAGTTGTTCAATTCTTCATGCATGGCATTCACCCAATCCGGATCTTGAAGAGCTTCTTCTACATTCTTAGGTTCAACACAAGAGACAAAAGAGTGATGTTCAACAAAAGAAGCAAGCTTTTGAGATCGAGTCATCACTCCCTTAGTAGGACTCCCTATGATGAGTTCTTGTGGATGAGCTTGAAGTAGAGGTGAATTTCTTCTATCAACCACTTGAGGAGGTGGATGGGGAGCATCAACATCTTGAGCTTGTGCCTCGGCTTGTTCATGAGAGATATAAGTGTCTTCATTTTCAACTCTCTCATTCTTGTCATCATCTTGAGGCACACATGATGAAGATGGTGGATCAATGATTTGTACATCGTCTTCATCATCCTTTGGCTTGATGTCTCCCACGGGCATGTTCTTCATGGCCTCCCTCGAGGGTTCATCACCTACATCATCACAATTCTCAATTGCTCCTTGGGAGCCATTAGATTCATCAAATTCCACATCATATGTTTCTTCAACCAAACCGGTGGTATGGTTAAATACTCTATATGCTTTGGACTTTGATGAGTAACCAACAAGAAAACCAATATCACAACGTCTTTGAAACTTCCCTAGGTGTTGACGCTTCTTGTAGATGTAGCATTTGCAACCAAACACCCGGAAGAATGAGACGTCCGGCTTCTTCCCATTAAGCAACTCATAGGGGGTCTTGCCAAGAAATTTTTATAGGAAGAGGCGATTTGAAGCATAGCATGCGGTGTTGATTGCCTCGGCCCAAAACTTTTCCGGAGTGTTGTACTCATCTAGCATTGTTCTTGCAAGGGTGATCAAGGTCCGGTTCTTTCTCTCAACTACACCATTTTGTTGAGGAGTGTAGGTTGAAGAGACCTCATGCTTGATTCCAATTTCATCACAATAAGCTTCAATGTTGGTGTTGTCAAACTCTTTGCCATTATCACTTCTAATCTTCTTTATCTTGACTTCAAATTCATTTTGAGCTCTCTTTGCAAACTTCTTGAAGCAATTTGCCACTTCGGATTTGTCATGAAGGAAGAAGGTCCATGTGTACCTTGAGTAGTCATCCACTATCACAAGACAATAGAGATTACCACCCAAGCTCTTGTATGTTGTAGGCCCAAACAAATCCATGTGTAGAAGTTCTAGCACTCTTGAAGTTGACATGAAAGCTTTGGTTGGATGAGTGTTTGCAACTTGTTTGCCCGCTTGACATACACTACAAGGTTTGTCCTTTTCAAACTTCACATCCTTCAATCCTCTC
This sequence comes from Saccharum spontaneum, assembly GCA_022457205.1. Lineage (NCBI taxonomy): Eukaryota > Viridiplantae > Streptophyta > Magnoliopsida > Poales > Poaceae > Saccharum > Saccharum spontaneum. The sequence goes on from CM039595.1 coordinate 57,763,732, forward strand.
ACTAGTTCTTTCTTCAATAGCTTGTTGAGAGTGCTCATTCCAACATGTGCAAGCCTCCTATGCCAAAGCCAACCAAGTGAGGTCTTGGTGAACAAACATGTCATCAAATTTGCATCTTCGGAGGTGAAGTCAACAAGATAAAGATTGTTGTATCTAAAGCCTTTGAATATCACTTGCTTGTCATCTATCTTTGAAACTTCCACTTCATTTGGTGTGAACAAGCATTGGAAGCCAAGGTCACAAAGTTGCCCGACGGATAATAAGTTGAAACTCAATGAAGCAACATAGAGCACATTTGAGAGTGAGTGATCATTTGATATTGCAATCTTGCCTATACCCTTGACTTTGCTCTTTGAATTATCCCCAAATGTGATCTTCTCTTGACATATCCCATTCTCTTCAATGGAGGTGAACATACGAGGATCACCGGTCATATGTTGAGTGCAACCACTATCAATAACCCAATGAGATCCACCGGTCTTGTAGTTCACCTACACACAAGAGATCAAGCTTTTTGTTTAGGGACCCAAACTTGAGAGGGGCCCTTGACTTTCTCAACTAGTGACTTGGCAACCCATATTTTCTTTGGCCTATTCTTGTTTGGGGGACCTAAAAACATGACTTTCATCTTTCCATTTGAATCTTTTCTAAGCATGTAATGAGCATTGAAGGCAAAGGGTCTAGCATGCTTGGGCAAGGGTTGTGGTGGTGGAGTTTTGCATTCATGAGCAAAGTGACCTTCTTGACCACACTCAACACATCTCTTTGGCTTGGGCTTTGACTTGCTTTGATGTTGTTGAGCTTTTGCCTTCTTCTCTTGATTTGCCAAGTACCCAATACCACTTCTATCCATCTTCATTACGGTGTTCATGAGGAGCTCACTTTGCAAATATTGACCTCTTGTGAACTTGCTTAGACCGGTCTTGAGATGCTCTTTCTCTTGCTTGAGCTTTTTGTTCTCTTCAATGAGTGACTCATTTGTTGTTTGCTTCTCAAGAGCCATCAAACCTTTAAGCTTCTTGTTCTCATTTGCAAGCTTCTCATTCTCACACTTGATCTTGGCATAATCATCATAGTTGCTTGACTCAACCACACTCTTGCCTTTGCTACTAGAACCTTGCTCAATGCTTTCAATGATCAAGTCATCACATGATGTAGCTATATCACACTTAACAACATTGTTAGTAGCATCATGTGTCTCAAGAGCAAGTTCATTAGCAACCACAAGACTATCATAGTCAATTTTTAATGTGGTGTATTTGTCTTTCAAAGAGTTATGTCTAGTGATGAGCTCATCATGCTTCTTCTCAAGTTTATCATGTTGATCTTTAAGCTCTTTATTGGAGGTTTTGAGCTCCTTGAGAGTGGAAGACATGACTTCATTTTGATCTCTAAGCTCACCACTAGTCTTTTGAGCATTTTCAAGCTTTGATGAGAGTGATTCATTTTCATTTTGAAGTTCATCATTTTCATTTCTTGTCCTTCTTATGATTTTAGTGTATTTGTTTAGAAATTTTACAAGTTCATCATAAGAAGGTGCGTCATATTCATCATCACTATCACTATCATCATCATCATCACTATCATGGTTTTGTACCTTTCGTTCACCCTTGGCCATAAGGCATAGGTGAGTAGTGGACGATGATGGTGAAGGAGGCGGTGGAGGTGGTGGTGAAGATGTCGGTGAAGATGATGGCCCCATCACAAATGCGGCAACCTTCTCTTTCTCATCATTGCTCTCATCTTCGGAGGACTCACAAGATGATTCAATGTCGGTGAGCCAATCACCAACAATGTATGCCTTTCCTCCCTTCTTCTTCTTGTAGAACTCCTTCTTCTTGCCATCCTTCTTCTTGTATGGCTTGTTCTTCTTCTTCTCATCTTCTTCATCACTTGAATCATTTTTCTTGCCCTTGTTCTTGTTCTTGAACTTGTCTTTTGGTGGTCTAGGGCATTGATGAGCTAAGTGGCCAAGTTCACCACAATTGTAGCAATCCATCTCCGAGATGGGCTTTCTCTTGCTACTTGTGAAGAATTTCTTTTTCTTTCCATCGAACTTGATGCCACTCTTGTTGAGCTTCTTTAGCATCTTGGTGGTCTTTCTCACCATGAGTGCAAGTGATTCATCATCGACATCACTTTCACTTGAGCTTTCTTGCACCATCATGGCTTGGCCCTTCTTCTTCTTCTTGTCATGGCTAGCTTTGAAGGCCAAGTCTTTCTTCTTGGAAGATGATGAGCCCTCTTCCGGAGTGATGTGCATGTACATCTCATGAGCATTGATCTTCCCTAATACTTGTGTCGGTGTTGCGGTGGAGAGATCACTTTGATGAAGCACGGTGACAATGTGACCATACTTCTTAACGGGAAGAACACTCAAGATCCTCCTTGCAACATCCGATTGGCTCATTTGAGTGAGCCCAAGAGCATTGAGGTCCTCTACAAGAACATTCAAGCGAGTGTACATGTCATTAGCACTTTCTTTGGGAAGCATCTCAAAAGAATTAATTTTCTTTAAAGCAATATGATAGCGTTCCTCACGCTCACTCTTAGTTCCCTCATGGAGAGCACAAAGATTTTCCCACAAATCATGAGCGTTCTTTGCATTACGCACACGATTAAAGATATCTTTGCCTAAGCCCCGGTAGAGTGCATTTTTGGCCTTTGCATTCCACCGGTCGTACTTCTCCTCGTCACCAATGGGGTTTGCGGGATCCTTGATAGCGGGAAGCCCTTGGGTTGCGGCTCTAAGGCACCCGACATCTATGGCTTCGAGATACGCCTCCATGCAGATTTTCCAATATGGAAAATCATCCCCCTCAAAGGTGGGAGGTGGTCCTTCCCCGTTAGACATCTTGCTCTAGGCGGTAAAGCCTAAATTAGGAGCAACACGGCTCCGATACCAATTGAAAGGATCAAGATGCCCAAGAGGGGGGGTGAATTGGGCTTTTCTAAAAATTAATTGCAAGAATTAAATCCTACAAGCCGGAATTCACCCCTAGTGCCTACTTGTGTTCCTAGAGAGTCTACCGATAAAAGTTTTGCACCCTAGTTTCCAATCCTAGTCTAGCATGGCAATTCTAGGAATGTAAATCAAGCAATGAAAGTAAATACGAGAATGTAAATGCTTGAATGTAAAGGGCAAGGAACACGGCGATGTTTTTCTGAGGTATCGGAGAGTCGCCACTCCCCACTAGTCCTCGTTGGAGCACCCGCGCAAGGGTGTAGCTCCCCCTTGATCCGCGCAAGGATCAAGTGCTCTCTACGGGTTAATTCTTCGACACTCCGTCGCGGTGAATCACCCAAAACCGCTCACAACATGAGTTGGGTCATCCACAAGCTCCGCCGGATGATCACCAAACTCCCAATCACCACCAAGCCGTCTAGGTGATGGCGATCACCAAGAGTAACAAGCTAGAACTCTCACTTGACCACAACGAGCCCAAATGAGAAGGTGGATGCACACTTGCTACTCTCTAATTGCTAGTGAGGAACACTCAAGGTTTGATTCTCAAATCTCTATCCTCACTAGAGCTCTTGCACTCCCTTGCACTCTAAAGGGTTTTCTCAGATGTTCAAAAGAGCAAGAGACCTCTAAAAGAGGTGGAGGGGATGTATTTATACACCCCCGAGACAAAACGAACCGTTACGTTCTGACACGGGCTGACCGGACGCGCCGGTCGAACTGACCGGACGCGCCGGTCGCCTGTAACGGTCGAATCCCGATTTTTCAACTAAGTGACCGGACGCGCCGGTCAGGGGTGACCGGACGCGTCCGATCGTGCAGGGAGCATACTGTACTCGCACCGGACGCGAGGCCGCGTCCGGTCGGTGATGACCGGACGCGTCCGGTCGTCTTTGGACCTTACTGGACTGTGACCGGACGCGCCGATCACACCCAGGTCACGTCCGACGGGTGTTTCCCTCAAGTGACACGTGTCGGCCACTGACCACCGCGTCCGGTCCTCGCGAGGACCGCGTCCGGTCGTCAGGGCCGAAACCCTAGTCGCGATTACGTACTGACCGGACGCGTCCGGTCATGCCGAAGACCGCGTCCGGTCAGTGGAAAACAGCCCGAAACTTTCCGAAACGCGTCGCAACTTGAACCAAGTTGCTTCCAACTGAACTTTGAGCTATTCTAGGGTTGCCTAGCGCCAAGTTTAACAAGTGTGCACCGACTCGCCTAGGTCAAGCTACTCGTTCATGCCCCCCTTTATAGTACGGCCAAAAGAGAAAAACGAAGATCCTAACGACTATTCCGAATGTACCTCAACACCTCGACATCCGGAACTAACCGTCCTTAATCTTGACGTCACTCTTTTGAAAACCGAAACGATTTCCATCAAGGGACACGAATACCATGGTGCCCAAAGCAGTTGTATTCTCCATGACCTAACTTACCAAAGTTTCTGCAAAACACACGTTAGTCATGGTAATAAAGCGTTGTCATCAATTGCCGAAACCAAACCTTGGGGCCTAGATGCTTTCACTCTCAAAGACGAACTAAAGAGCCACACTAACCAAACTAAACAAGCTCTCGAAACTAACTACACTAAAGAGCTTGTGCAAACTAGAATGTAAATACAAGTGAGATAGAGAGATTATACCACCATGGCAAGTGACAATCAATCAATCACAATGAATACCAAATGAATTCCTCGGAGAGAAGATGACAAAATAATTTTTTTTCTGAGATTCACTTGCTTGCTGGCAAGATAGTCCCTATTGTGGCAATTCACTCACTTGGAGGTTCACGTGCTAATAGGCATCACATGTCTAACCCGCAACCGGGTGCTGCACAACCAACACAAGATGGGGATCCACAAGCCACACGCAATATACTAGAGTACCTTCTGGCTCTCCAGCCGAGGAAAGGTCAAGAACGCCTCACAATCACCATGATCGGAGCCGGAGACAAACACCACCACCCGCTCAACGATCCTCGCTCCTCCAAGCCATCTAGGAGTCGGCAAACTCCAAGAGCAACAAGCAAAATCCGTAGCGAAACACAATCACCAAGTGCCTCTAGATGCAATCACTCAAAGCAATGCACTTAGATGCTCTCAAATCTCACAAGATGATGAACCAATCAAGCAAAGTGAGTTAGAGAGGAGTGGCTAGGCTCACAGGGTTGTATTCTCAATAGAAATGGCCAAGAGAGTGAGCCCAAGCTGGCCAACCACTATTTATAGACCCCATAACGAAATAGAGTCGTTATGCTTAAAGGGGGTGTCTCTGCGTACTGACCAGAAGCGCCGGTCGGGATGACCGGATGCGCCAGGCCCAGTGTCTGGTCCTCAGGTTGCTGCCATGCGTCCTGGCTTTGAACTACAGCCGCTGGATTAAATGGCTAGTTCCCTTCGCGCTCAAGCGTTAAGTGACGATCGGACGCACCCAAACAGGACTGGACGTGGCAGCCCATCGTCCGCTCGTGAGCCCCCGCGCTTCCTTCGCGCCAAGACCGGACGCGCCACTGCCAGCCACCACGCGGAGTCCAATCGACTTTAGTAAGGGTCCAGAGAAGAAATTTCATGATCAGACACGTCAGGTCGAGCATGACCGGACTTCGGCAGAGTCCGGTCCTGACTGCCGCCGCACGACTAACTCCAGTGCTACCATGACACGCAGACCGAACATGGGAATAGTGTTCTGCCTGCGTCTGGTTAGCTCCTCCCTTCAGGGTCCGGTCAAGGACCCGAGTTGCTCCTTCTTTGCGCGGTGTGACCAGACGGTCCAGAGTCCGGTCATAGAAAACAACACCTCCTCATCTCCAACTTCGCAAGCCTTGATCAAATGTGCTAACCACCAAGTGTAACACCTTGTATACGTGTGTTAGCATTTTTAAGCATTTCTAAGGGTGTTAGCACTCACTAGAATCCATATGCATACGCAATGAATTAGAACATCTAGTGGCACTTTGATAACCGCATTTCACGACGAGTTTCACCCCTCTTAATAGTACGACTAACGACCCTAAATGTGGTCACACTCTCTAAGTGTCTTGACCACCAAAACAAATGGCTCCTATCAAATATACATTTGCCTTGAGCCTCTTTGTTTTTCTCTTTCTTCTTTTCCAAGCTTTGAGCACTTGATCATCATCATGACCATCACCACCATTATGATTTTCATCCATTTGCTCCATCACTTAGATTGTAGCAACCTATCTTATATTCACTTAGAGTCAAAGGTTAGTACCTAGGGTTTCATCAATTCACCAAAACTAAATTAGGGCTTTCAAAGGTGGGACTGGCTCTAGAGGTGGACAGGGAAAATCTGAATAGATATGAGTATGTCAAAGTTAAAATTGGCTATAGGGATGTCACCAAGGTTCCTACCAAGATTGATGGTTTACTGGATTTCCACTTCTATGATTACTTCTTTCAAAGATTCCTATCACTTCTATGATTTCCACTTCTATGGTTTACTGCTTCTAACAAGAAAAAACTTAAGTCTTAGGAGAAAGGTTGAAGATCAGTCATGCTTGTTTAGTTCTGAGGCTGAATCAGTTAACCATTTGTTTTCTGAGTGTGTGGTAGCTAGACAATTGTGGAATTTTACATCTGAGGTTTTGGATAGCCAGACATGTGGGGATGGATTTTGTTTACTATGCGGCTGACTAATAAGAAATTTTTGGAACTGCTGCTGCTCTGTGGGGGCTGTGGAAACTGAGAAATAGTTTGTGCTTTCAGGTGCTTCTATGGAAGGATGGGCGTGTGCTGTTACTAAAGGTAATAGCCATGCTTCAAAGCTGGACTGTCTTTTGTCCAAAAGAGATGATGCAGGTGTTTTTGATGCCTTTGCACAAATTGAAGTATCTATCAACAAGGCCTCACAGGTTACCTGGTTGAATCAAGTGAGTAACAAGTGGGAGCGTTTCCTTTACCAAATTGGGTCTGATTGGAAGAAAACAGTAGTACCTGAAGAAGCAAAAGCTCTGTTGTTGGAAGGCGACAACTTGGAGAAGGCAGTGATGGAAAGGAAATGGAATAATCTGTCTGATCATGGCGAGGCTTGGGGAATGTAATGTGGGTTTTAGTTTCAGTTTTGTTTTGCAACTATAGTTTCTCCGTGGTGGGTGTGTTTGCATTACACTGTCGGTTTGGTATCTTTATATATTGAATGCTTTAACCGGTGGCCTTTGGAATATAAAGACCCGGGCTGTGCCCTTTATCTCTAAACAACCATTTGTTTCTGTGTTTTCTGCATGGGTGCGGCTGCACCTTCTACACTGTGTGTAGCTCTGCCTCAAGAAACAGCAGGTTTATTTCCGTTTTACTCCCACAGTTTTATTTTTATTTCTATTTGGTGAGGTAGATACTCATGTTTTGTCATTAAGTGGTAATTGAACGGAAAACACAACACGGCCAAGTAGAATAGGGAGTGTCACATTCTTTTTAGCTTTGAAGTTGAATTAGCTAGATGGAAGCACAATGTTGAGGATGAGTAGAATGGGGACCATTATGCTATTTAAAGTTAATTAGTAAAGTAGTAGTAATAGAGAAGAGAAGAAAGAGAAATGGTAGAGGTAGAGATAGAGGTAGAGATGGAGATAGAGAAAAGAGATAGAGATAGAGAAAAAAAACAATATAATTGGATTTGCATATCCATTGAGTACAAAAATCGAATATTTTGGCTCTCCTCATGTGTGTGTGTGTATGTATACATATATATATTATAAATAATAGACATAGCACTCCTCCAAAGTCCAAACACAACCATGTCGTCGTTCAACAAGAATCTATTGGTCGCTGGGTTCACCTTGGCATTGCTCATCGTCGCGTCGCATCGTAAGTCCCAGAATAACAACAATATATGCATCGTAGTAGATCATTCTTGAAAAAAACAACGCCTCCATATAATAAACTTCTTGTTGCTGCATGCATGGATGCAGGCGCGACAGCAGTCTGCGAGTCGAGGACGGGGATCATGTGCACGTCCGACGAGATGTGCGTGCCCATCTGCCTGCAGAGGGGCTACACCGGTGGCTACTGCTCCACGAAGCACGTCGTGGGCGACCCCTCGTGCGTGTGCACCAAGCCGTGCCCTGCGCAATCGATGACGGCGGCTCCGGCGGAGAAGCAGCTGGCCGGCAACGGAGACGCCGGCGGGATGGGAATGGCCAACTGATCGTACGTCGCTCCGGATTTTGGTCTATGGTTTAGGGTTTAGGGTTTAAGTCAGTCGCGTCGCGTCGGAATAAATTTGATCGTTTTAATCTTTCTAAGTACACATTTAATCTTTGAAAATAAAGAAGAGGCCAACGAATTACCGAGGAATGTTCTCGCCACATCAACTAGCATGTGCGCATGATGTACACAAACCCACCACAAGGGAGTTACTCCGTGTGTGGCAACAATATCAATTGAGAATTTTTTATTACTGTTTCCAAGAGTGCTAAATGTGCAACAGGCAATTAATTGATGATTATACGAAACAAGTTGTTTCGTTTTGTGTACTGTGTTCGAGATGCTTCAAAGTACTGGTTTATTACTATCTACAAAGGATTTACTACACGGCTCTTAGCCGCTTACCACAGCTAATGCATTTTATCGCCCGGTGGAAGCCAGTGCACACACACACACGCCTGTGGTGTGGGCGCTTGATGGCATGCGTGACCGCTGGACCAAGCGTCCACCGAGCTGTACACAACCAAAATTTTCTATTTTATGAAATTGTCAAAATATGAAATAGACCTCACCATTGCGTTCCTTTTGTCAAGATGGTCAGAATATATATACGGAATATCCAATGCAGAGTATGGACAAAGGAGTTACGTCCTCGGAAAGATACTTCAGCGTCAGAAGTTCCGACCCATGTAAGAAGTTGCGAGGGTTGGAACGTCGGAACTTCCGAGAAATCTAGAAAAACTTGCTTGGCTGCCCCGCGTCATCCCCATGTAAGAAGTTCCAATGTTTCGAAGATCCGAGAGGCGTTGTAACTTTTGATATAGACTAAAAAACACCATGTTCGGATTTGGCCTTTTGATTTCGATCCGAACTATTTTAGACATGTGGAAAACTTGGAAATTACATCTTGGAAGGGATTCCTGCTGGGATAAGACTATCCCCTCTTTGTATACTAGAGGATCATGGCCGATTGAGTAATCCAACATCCAATCATGGCCGATTGAGTAATCCAACATCCAATCGAACATTTTTACACTATTACTCCTTTTGTCCTAATCTCTTCCAACCCTATGCTGTTGTTCATTGCTTGATCTAACGATCAAGGATGGCTCCCTAGGTTTCCTGGCTCACCTAGGGAAACCCGACGATGTCCTTGCCCTCATGGAGTACCTCTCATACAAGAGCTACGACAATTCCTTTATTTGCTAGTTTGCCCGAAAACTAGCCGTTCTTTGTCATGTAAGCACGATTGGTTATCCTACCGTGGTTTGCTCATAAACCTCGTTGTTCTTCACCACGAAAGATTTTTGGTTACCCACTGCATTCTTCGGTCCGTGGTGAACCTAGGCGATCTAGCCCTAGATGTTGTGTGACCAATCTTTGCATCAACATAAACTAATAAAATAGCTGAGCTATGCCATCTGTGCGCTGATGCAAATGGGCTCCTAAACAAACTGCTAAATTAACAAAGCTAATTAAGCATCGGACTTATTGGCGCCTGGACGTTCGTTCGAAACGGAACTGTCGGACGATAACTTGCACTAGTATAGAAAAATTTCTGGAGGCGGGCAAAGCAACCGCCTCCAATCAAATATCACGGTTAATGCACAGACGATGGAGGCACCCGCCTCGGTTAATCAATACGAAAAAAAGAAATCCCATGGACAGGCCCGCCGAGCCCATCCACGGGTTGCCGCCGCCGTTAGCTGGATCCGCAACTCCATCGCCGAATCCGCAGCTCTGCCAGCACCCATCGTCGGATCTGCACTGCCAGCACACCCCGCGCTAGCCCCCGACACCGGATCTGCGCCGCCAGCACCTCGCATCGGTCCCCATCGCCGGATCCGCCACCGCCGCCGTCGTGTTGGAGGAGATGGGAGCCGTTGTTGTGGAGGAGATGGGGGCGTTCGCCGTTGGAGGAGATGGTGCGCGGTCCCTATCCTCCGGCACGCGCGGACCCTCGCCTAGGTGCGCGGTGCCCGCCACCGGGCCCTCCGCCTCGGGGGCGACCACCGCCGCTGGGAAGGAGAGTGGACAGGGAGAGAGAGTGGAGGGAGGGAGGGAGAGAACAAGGGAGAGAGACGGCGCTGAGGGAAGGAGAGCGGACAGGGAGAGAGACGGCGTTGAGGGTGAGAGACAGCGCGGAGGGAAGGGAGCGGACAGGGAGAGAGACAGCCGCATCTAAGTGGGAGGGGAGGGAGGGAGTCTGGATAAGTGAAAGCCTAACCCTAACTCTTCATATATATACAATGAGCGTGATATCGGGCCAAGATATGGGCTGCCTGGGCCTCTATTTTTGTGATGGGCCATATAGTGTGCCCGCCTCCGAAAATAGATTTACGAAGGCGGGCATCATAAGACGACGACCGCCTCCGAAAAATGGCCTATTTTCAGAGGCGGTTGTCTTAAGGCGCCCGCCTCCATTAATCGATTTTACGAGACGGGCAAAAGTGTCGCCTCGGTAAATAAAAAATGTCCGCCTCCATTAATCGTAGGCATTAACTGAGGCGGTTGGATTTTGTGACCGCCTCCGTTAATAAAAGGACACCGTCTTGCAAAATCATTTGTGTAGCAGTGTTGGGCGCACTCCCACTGATCAACCAACTAGAACAGCCTAGCAGAACGACATCCACGCAATAAACGGACTTGCTGGCTTTCCCTTTCTTCCTCTCGCACGCAACTTCCTCACGCCGTCGCGTGACCTCGACTTCGGGGGCCACATCTATATAGCCCGGAGGCCAGGTCGAGCTCTACATCGACATATTTGACTTCGAGGTTAGGAAAGCTCTGCTTCGACTTGAAACATACACTTACAACATACGTGTATAGCCATTGCATATATATGCAACATCAAGATCTACTTTGCCAACATCTAGATGAAACAAACATTTGAAACATATACTTGCAACATATGTGTATAGCCATTGCACATATATGCAACATCCAAATCTACTTTGCAACATCTAGATGAAATACTTGTAACATACGTCTAAAATAGATAAAATAATTAGAACATACACGTGAAACATACATGTATTCCCTTCAGATCTGAGCTTAACTCGCCTCAGAAATCTCACACACGGGGTAGTCCTAGGTGGAGCGCCCCCTCCGTGAGCACGCGCGCTGTGGGGAAGAAAAGCACGGACTATGCCGATGCTGGTGTTGAAGAAGAAGATGTCGGGGATGTGGACGTCAGCCGTGGGTGAGAGCTCTGGTCGCTAGATCAGGCTCTGGATGCATGCTCCAGTCATCATTCAAGCACTTGCTCTCATATATAATGTTGATTTTTATGGTTCTTTGATCTAGCACATGTGTTGCTCAAATTCTTAATTAATGAATTGAAACCATTTTAGATATCATCAACAATATCAAATCGATGCTGTAGCGGAGTACTTGTTTGTTTTTTTTCCTCTTGCACAATGCTGCACGACACACATTAGTAGTAGCAGGCCTCATGCAACCCTAGTGTCTTGCATGAACTTGCTTGAGGCCTTGCTCTGCTAAATGGCCGTTGCTTTCCAAGTGGATGACAAGTATGTAAATCTTCTCATCCTTAATTACTTGCTCATTCTACATTGAAATAATGGTTTTGTTATTTGTCCACTGTAGTCATTTTAACTTTATAGAACTTTTTCGTGAAAAAGAAACAACTTTGTATTGTACTTCAATTATGAAGTTGTTCATTACCATTGAATCGCCCCCTCCCCCTCCCATTCACTTCAAGGCACGCTATGCCACTAGTCGTCCGGTCGCCAGTCACGACGGTGATGCTTTGCAGTCATGGGGCATGGGCACTAGTTGTGGTCGCAGGCATAGGCTCTGGTCATAGGCCGTGGCGGCGAGGCTCTAGTCGTGGGCGTGGGACACGGGCTCAAAGGCATGGTCGGCGGCGATGAATGCGCCGGCAGCAGAGGTTAGCACCTCATGGGGACTAGGGAGAAAAGGATAAGGAAAGGAAGAAGAAAAGAAATAGAAAAGATAGAAAAAAAAATAGAGGAATGGACCATATATGTCAATGTCTGATTCTACTTTTTAGTGTCCATCAACCAAATGAGAGACAGGCATGATCCTGCTTCCCTCAACCATACAGAAATTAGGACCGTCATATCTCATAAATCAGAGATAGGACCATCCACTCCACTTTATCTTCTAACCAAACCCTACCTTGGATTTAGGACAACCCTATCCTCAGAAATTGGAGGGACACGGCCATCCCGCGTGACACCGTTTCCTCGTGTCCGTGCGTCCCCTTCTTCCTCACGTCTATGCTGCCAGCAGGGAAGGGCAATGGCAGCAGTTGGCCTCAACCTCGCCACACGAGCCCGACAGCAGTAGCCCAAGCACTCGAGCCCTGCGCAGGAGCCACCAGGAGGCCTCAGGCCGAACCTATCAAGGGTGGCAGCCATATCTGAGCGTAGAAGAGTCTCCAGAGACTGATCGATGGGTCCCATGTATTGACAAGTGGCTCACAGATAGGCACAACAGTCCCATGTGTGTGTGGTAAGTGGCTGAAAATAGGCACCATAATTAACAGAAGCTAATTGCGCAAAAAAGCTCCGTCCAATCCATCTTTTATTTTTATTTTTTACTTATCCCATCAACCAAAACGCAGAACAAACATGCAGAGACAATCTTCGTCTCATCAACAAAACATAGAAACCAAAAGCAAAACAAGCATCTAGGGACATCTTCGTCCCCTCAACCAAACATAGAACAGAGACGTCCTCATCCCACAAAAGTGAAATGGGCCTATCTCGTCTCTCCTTCCCAAACCAAGCACAAAGTGGTCCTATATCAAGTTGGATGACTACCATCCGACGACCAAAAGTCAGGGGAATCAAAGTTCACAAGAATGGAAACAGATTGCCTTCAAACTAAATATGCTACAGGCAAATAGGTACGGTCCAACTAGCTGGCAATTAATATAGCAGTAGCGATTATAGGAGTCGAAACTTCATCAGGCTCCCTAAGCCATAGATTACCTACAGATACATAAAAGGTACCGAATGACTTGCACAACATAACCACAGCACATCGATCTGAACCCCACTGTGATGCATAGATAACCTACAGCCCAGCAGCATAAACCGATGTCAAGTTAGAAGCAGTAAAACGATATCCAAAGCTTGTGCATCAGGTTAGACTCCCCAGCCGCAGCCCAGCCAAGACGTCTTTAAACTTACGTTCCGCACCGTTGCACAGATCCTCATACCCGCTACGCGCTGTCTTGATACTAGCGACCTCCGCATCTATTTTTTCCTTCTCCTTTGCAATCTTCTGGCTTTCCTGGCGAATGCGCCCAAGTTCTTGCTCGAGCTCTGCTGCAGCTATATCTTTTTCATCAAGCAGTGCACCAACTCGGGAGGACGAAGCTGTCTTCTCCACAAACTTTGAATCCAGCTTGCCAATTTCTCCATGATAACTGGTGAGCTCAGATTTTATCTTGACCAAATCAGTCATGGCGCTCTGCATAAATTGCACATTAAATCCATTTGCCTCTAGATGGGAGATTGTCCTGATCTTGTCCTCGAACCATTCCATGCTGTTGTCTATGCTTGCTCCGATTGTAATCTTCACTAAGTCCGCGAATGACAACATCATACCTAATGCCATTCCTTCACGCAGGCATGGGAGTTCTTCTTGGAGTGGAAGGAAATGTGGTTGTTGAGGAAGCTCCTTAAACACATGCATTGCTTCAACTAGGTGCCACATAGGTGAGTTCTTGACGAACAAAGCCTGGTGATTAGATACTTGAGAGAGAGGCTGTGGTGAAGGCAACAAGCTCTCAAAAGCAGAGCAGCTCCTCAGTGGAGAACTATCGATGATGCACTGTGAACTCCCAGCATTCTGTAAAACTGACCTCTCATCCACTTTCCCACAGGCTTGTTGAGCCGGACAATCAAGAGATAGGATAGTTGTTTCCATGACATGGTTGCTTTCAGCTAATTTAGTAGCAGCATGGTCTGTGCACATGTCACCATTTCCCTTCAGTTCAATAAGGCTGTTGGTCGTACTAGTTGGCTCTTCATCAAATTGAATGTCATGTATGTTAGTACCTGCACACAGAAATCTAGTCATTAATCATTGGTCTGCAACTATCATGTATGTATGCCTTCAATTATGTAGCAAACTATGCACAATTTGACCATGGGTAGAATTTCCTCAGTTCATACCTTTCCCATTATCCATTGATTTAAAACCAGGAGGCACCATCGGTAACAGGTCCTGATTTGATAATTCAGTTATGTTTTGTGTATTCTCCAAAGTTCTATCAAGCTGCTCTTGAGTACCAGATTTCGGACACTCCAACTACATGCAAAATAGTACTAGGGTGAGAAGGTGATGGCTAATATAAATATTAGTTTGCAAAAGAACGTTCTTACTGCTAAGGGACATTCTTCCATTGGATCTGCCACTTCCTTGCTTCCTCTCTGCTGGACAGTCCTAGTCACATCCAATGAGCTATTTGGACTGCACAGTTCTTTGGATCCTCTCCTGTTAGCCACTGCAGATTGTACGGCAACTGTTATTAGTTTTTAATTACCACCTATATAAAGATGAATGTGTTCCATAGAAAACACTTACATTTCTTACAGGCAAGAACCTTTGTACTTGAACCCCTTTTTGTCCCTATTGACACCTAATATAGATTGACAAACAGAACAGAACAAAACACATGAAAATGAATACAGAAAGGATGTTTTAAAAACCAATAATAAGTCTGTACCAGTCTATCTGGAGATAAAATAGTCCGGCCAGTCCCAGAGACACTCAAAGCTAAAACAATGTCCGGAGTAGAGCAATTCATGTTTCCCTTCAACTGAATCTGCACAAGCAAAAAGATCAACATTAACAGAAATAATAAATTATATGCAGGCATCCTTACTCCAGATACAAAACATAAGGAATGGGATTCAAATTATTAGAGGGACCGACCTTTCCCTGAAGTCCTTGAATAGGGTGTGTTTTCCCCGCTTTAACGTTCGATACACATTTCTTCACCCTGACTGATTTGACAAGGTTTTCCTGTTTGCGGATGACAGCACTATTTCTGCGCGCTGAAGCCATTTTCTTTCTTAGTTCAGTAATGGAAAGCATATCATGGCCATCAACACTTCTTCCAGAGACAGCAGTAACAACCATATCAGACAGGATTTCTTGATTGTCCACTGGTGTTGAATATCCTGGAGAAGCACAAAGGAGTCCATTCATTGGCACCGAATTCACTATCCCATGTGAACCTTCAAGACTGTTCTTTTCAGAGACAAAAGAATTTGGTGAATGAGTGCTTTCTGGTGACTTGCACAGAGCAGACAAAGGAATGTCCATCTCAGAGACTGAAGCATGTCCAGAACCTTTGGCTAATGTGTTCTTTCCTAGACTGTGTTCATCACTGGATGACACCTCAACTGGTGACCATAGACTATTACCAGACACAGACCGCCGCCTCAAGTTAGCCCTCTTCTGCACAAGGAAATATTTAGAACAGATCATGCAAGTTGAATGACAAGATGTTTTATTCTATATGCTAAAATTTCAAAGATATACCATTCTTTAGCGATGTGCTATATACATACTGCATGCCAATGGTTAAAACAAAATTCTTAAACTCGCAAGACAGCTGACAGCCAATACGCTTAAACTTCATAGATACCCATAGTGAAATATTTTCCAGGATCAAGATCTATTCATGATCAATAATACTATCTCCGTTTTTTTTTATAGGGCATGTTAAGTTCTAAAAAGTTAAACTTCAGAACTCTTGCCTAACAATCAGCCAAATTATATCCATGTTGAGTGTGCAAAAGTTGTATCACTGTATTCGTAACCAACCTATGTTTAGATACAACATTGAGTATATAGCAATGACAATATTCAAGTCAAAAATAAGTGACAATATTCAATCAAAGTATAATATGCCAGAAACAGAGTACTAGTAAATAGGATAATGCTTGAGTATCATTGAATCTATCACAAAATGTAATTCATGCTGAACAGCCCCCACCCCATTACAAACACACTCCCCCAACTGCCCTCGCATGGGGATT